>UELV01176456.1:2335-21033 GCA_900490015.1 Megastigmus stigmatizans | reverse complement strand
TCTCTCTCTCTCTCTCTCTCTCTCGACGTCTTCGTGTTCTTGCTGCAGCAGCAGCTCAGCTCTCGCGTATATACGAGAAGAGAGAGAGAAGGAGCCAAGTGGAATGTCAGACCGATCTAGCGCACATATATAGGAGAGCCTCCGCGCAACCTGTCGGACGTGTACATACAGCGAGCGCATACATGCCGGCAGCAGCATCAGCAGAAGCAGAGGATAGCTCTTCTCTCTCTCTCTCTCTCTCTCTCTCTCTCTCTCTCTCTCTCTCTCTCTCTCGCTTTCATCCCCCTGTTATAAATTCCTTGCTTTAAATCTTGACATTTCGTAATTCCTATAGGGCTTCTTTCATTATTATTCATCGCTTAAGCCTTGCGTTTGATGTTGTTTCGAGGATTTTTCGCGTTCGTCAGTAAAAAGTTGCGATAGGGACTAAAATGGCTTTGCCGTCAAATATACATTCTGGTTTCGTACTTTTAACAGTGCATTTCGCCTTGTTGTAAAAATCTTATTTCGCTCGGTCATCTTCTACTTTACTTTTGAAGTTTCGTACACTTTTACAAGTCCAACACTATTAAATTCAAATAAACTTGCTCACCGCTAAACATTATAATAATCGAATCGATCTTTCAAACGATAATAAACAGAGCTGCTCATGTCGAGAGTCGCAGCGAAGTTCTCATCGACACAATTTCAGTACAAAAAGAATCATACAGTTATATAAAACACGAATCCCAACAGGATTGAAAAGCTTATCCCAGTGTTCGACATTCTCCTTGAAATAAATAATTATACTTTCGAAACGAATATATCATATACTCGACGCAATCTCCCTCCAACACGCACATACAGATACTGTAAAACATTCGCATTAAAGTATTTTTTGCATAATGAAAACCCTTGCATATATATATGTTTGGTCAGTCGAAAGGCACCGGATCTCCGTGCGCGTATGCATATATCGACGCATGCGTATGCATACTTTACAAGAGAAATGAAGTCGTTTTAGCGTGCGGAATGAGCAGAGACCATCGCTCTCGCTCGAATAAGTTTTGCACCGCACATCGTCCAGCACTAGAATAACTGTCTTTTCCCCCCCTATGTGCATACACCTAACGCTCTAGGCTCTCGCTAATTTCAGAAATCCTCCTTACGCTTGCGACGATCCGTATATATATGAATATCGTGGAAGCAGGAAGCCTAATTAATCGAGGTGCGCGTTATTAATGGACGTCATTCGTTACAGCAGTTGCGGTCGTATGTAAGGAGCTACTTTATATGCATGTAGTTTTTTGTGGGTATATATGTATATCTCGGAGTACGCGAGGAGCTGCCATAACGAAGTACGTCAGTTTTAGTGGTTTATTACAGACACTCGGGCAATGCGCATTTATGCACGCGACAAGGTGGTATATATAAGCAAGGTGTTTTGCGCTGCGGCGACTTACGCGCAGAGCCGCTTTATCAGGATGACTTTCGCGGGAATCGAGCAAAATTAGGTGTAAAAGAATTGCATAGAATAAATTATCTATAAATGGGTTGGGAGACCGTGATGAGATTCGCTTACGTTCGAAAGTGTAAATTCTAATGCGGCAAGTAAATATTATCTTCTCTATTAATTATTTGATGATTTGTTATAGATGAGTCGGTAGATGGCAAATCTTTCCGTCGATATTATTATCTGTTGGCAAAAAGTAAACGAAGAACTTGCACTTAGCCAAGTATAAATTATGAAAAAATCATTTGAAATCGAAGACCAATGGCTTGGATTTTACACAATATCAAATATTAACGTGTACGATTCTTTAAAAATATATTGAGCAAACCTATAATATATGCGCACTAAACTATCTGCAATTTTGCATTTAATTGATAGTAATTGCTGACGATATTTTCAGCACTTGTGATGTAACTTGGCATGCCATAATCCCGCACAAAAATTGCACACTGTAAAAAAAGAAATACTTTTATCTATATTACACGATGATACCTGGAGCAGAAATACGAAATTCAGCTTCCACATTTGTAAAATGCAGGAAATGGAAGATTTAATTAGTTTTTAATATCCGCAACTAAAGCATGTACGCAAGACAATAAAAATATGTGCATTAATGCTCACACGGGAAAAAGTAATACGCTTATAACCTAAATTACGAATTTTCTTACTCGGCGAAACAACTCGAAACGCTATACACCACAACGATCTTGAGAAATGCTCAATGTTACGAAATCCTCGAAACTCGTTTCTTTTTCTTCCTTTTCTCTGTTTTATCTTTTTTTTTTTCCTTTCTTTATTTTGAAACGGAACGCAAAGCTAAATGCTTAAGTAAAATTCGCTACGAATTAGCTCAGAATCGTCTATGTCGGTCGTGGCTCGCAGCAGCAGCAACAGCAGCGAAGAAATTCTCTCCAATTTCAGGGTCGTAAAACTCGCTTTTACTTTAATTCATCCGCGGCGCTACGGCGAGCGCCAAGCCGTAGCTAAAACTCCGTGGGTCTCCGTGGCGCGCGCGCGTTAGTGCCGTGACCCGCCGCGAGTGAAATCCAAGTATAAGTACTTTGTCTTTTATGTTTGGGAAAACTTTGAGACTCGCGGCGCAAGCTGTTGTCGTAACGCGCGGTGTCTGAGGCAAGCCAATAGGTGCGCTACACACACACACACACACACACACACACAGAGAGCGAGGAAAATGAGCTTTCAGCTCATCGGCAAAAACCGGATATACATTCAACGAGAAGAAAGGATAGTTTCTGCAGAAAATCATTTAAATACAAGCGACGCGGCGTTTGTTGCTTCTTTCTTTCTGTGTTTTTTTTTTTTTTGTTTCTCGTGCGTTCCTTCCTTCCCTGACATTCGTCAAACTTATTGCTCGCGCTAAGGAATATATACGCATGCGTAATGACATCTTTTTACATGCAAATCGAGTGTGTTTGTTGGCGAGAGGAATTGAAGCCGCTCGCGGCGGCGGCGGCGGCGACGCGATAGGCTTGTTTTCAAAACTACCGACATTTAAATATCCTGGGAAAGAAGATGTGTCTTTTTCTTTCGTTTTTTTTTATTTTACGGACACATTCGATAACTGTTTTTCACGCTTGTGTTTGGCTTGATTTTTAATAGGTCCAGGAAGAAAACTTTAAATGGCTTTAACACCTGTGTACACTTTATTCCGTGGACGCTAGTAAATAGTCGTTTCCATGCAGCAGTCATTTTTTCACTGATTTACGTATGTAAATACATAAATATATTCTGCCATGGCTGATTTCTAGCGTGTATTATATAGTGTTATAGGTATCTGCATTTTCACCAGACATGCAGGAGAAACCAAGCGAAATTAGTTTACGAGTGTATTAGCTTATCTAAAGATGCACGTATAAAGTGAAATATACTTTCTGCGCATTAGAAATTCTTTTGATGAACTATATATCGAATCGATATTTATAGGTAGTCTATCTTTATATAAGCGAAGAATATATAATACAGTTTATTTTATATACGTTGAATTTGGCTTTCTCACAAGCTCTAACATAAATTATACACAATGAAAGAATTTTATATTTTTCTTCGATAATAAAGCCCATCCTAAATTCCTTGTTCTGCTGATTTTGTTTTGCCAATCAGTTGGCCAACTGCTTAATTTACAGCGAAATCTGTGTGCCTTGGAGATATAATCCCGGCGCATATTCAAAGTGTATACGCAGAGCGAGGCATTCGCAAAACTGCCGATATTTTCATCACTTTTAGGCCGCGCGAGCGCACGACTTTATTGAATCACACGCATAAAGTCGTCGATAAAAAAGTCCGCAGCAGCCCTCTTGTAAAATCCTCGGTTGCACGAGGATTAGATATACAAAATCCGACCTCCTCTTAACATCTGTCTCCCTCCTCTTACAGACGCTCTTTGTATATATCTATACATATATAGCTTATAGGTATGGCGACGCGTGTGCAGCACCGGTTCTCAGGGCAGCTCCCCAATTATTTACAACTCATTTCTTTTATATATTTATATGTAGACGCACGTCGTCGGGGGCACACACACACACAACGCATGCTCGTTTTCCTCAGCTCCATAGTCTGCCGCCCAATTAACGCCCAATGCGCGCGCGCGCGAGACTCGACAGCGAGACTCACTGCAGGGACAGAGCAGAAAACAGGACACACACACACACATATAGAGTAGAGTGAGAGAAAGAGAGAGAGAGAGAGAAGGAGGTTTTTGACTAGTAGAAAGTGCCTTTGGGCCGCTGCTCTCTTGCCTCGTCGAAGGTCGCTTGGACAATTACCCGTCGGCCAGGGCGCGCGTATAACCAGCCTCTCTCACTCACTCTGGCTTTTGGTTTTTCCACAGTGCGGTGCTGCTGCTGCTGCTGTTATATGGGATCGGCAGGCGCGGCGCGACGATAAAAATTAATTTGATCCGCAGCTCGCCTCGGCGAAGCGGAGCGTTGTGTGTATGCGTCGCCGCGACTATTATAAGCGTATACGTACGCGGAGAAAGAGGGGCAGGAGCTGAGGAAGGAATTAAAAGGAGGGAACGAAAGAGCCAGAGAGAAAGAGAGAAAGAGAGAGAGAGAGAGAGAGAAATAGAGAATGACTTACACGGAGACAGTCGGCGTGTGTATATGCAGCGGAAGAGATTTTTATGGGGTCCGAAACTACCCACGGCCGGTCGCGAGAACGCTTGGAATTTTCAGAGTCAATCCTTCGGCGCTCGCTCTTCTCTCTCTCTCTCTCTCTCGATGCGATTTCTCCTTAGTTAGGCCCTTCTGCTGCTCTTTATGCTCTTCTTTTTTTTTCTTTTTCTTCTTCTTTTTTGTTTCATTCTATACCGATGCATCTTTTCGGGGCGTTTTTCTTTCGTAGCTCCGACGCGCGGTTTCTTTCCTGCTGCTCGTTTTTTTCGCAGGGATTTTGGAGTTCTCCCCCCTCTTTGTTTTTTATTTTGTCTCGGCTTTTATTTCCTTTTCGGTCTACCAGGCTAACAGGCTAATGAAATTAAATTTAGAAAAATATCGCTGCCGCTGCTGTTGCTGCTGCTTTTCGAACGCTATGCGAACGCGCAATCCTTTTATATGCGCTTCTTTGAAAAATTCAGTTAGTCTTTTGAATGTTAGGGACAGCAATACGAGCTAATTATCATTACTCGGTGCACCAAGATTCGTTCACGGCCAAAGTGAATAATTAGACAAACCAATCGCCATCATCAGATTGCAAAGTCAGCGAGCAATCTTGATTTTTTTTACCGCGGGCATATATACGTTAGCAATAAGGTGCATGGGTTTAATTCTCGTCTCCCTACTAAATCGCTTGAAAAACCACCTAACCCAATGCTTAGTCCTCTCAGCGTCTATAGTATATACGCATTAGCGATAAATATTTCGCGCGAGACCGCGAGCCACATCTCTTTCTCTCTCTCTCTCCGTTGAGAAGAAGAAGAAGCTCGGCATAGCCAGACTGCAGCGGCAAGGAAAGGTCCGCGGATCGGCATCAGGTAAAAGGAAAAAAAGGCGCAAAAGGTTGAATCTCGAAGCGCGATAAGCTCATTACTATGCATTATTACATAATTAAGGGAATATCACGTCCTCGTTCATTATATGCAGGCGGAATTTATTTGCTCCTCGGTCTCTTTTCATCAGCATGCTCTTCTTCTTCTTCTTCTCTCGCTCGCTCTCCTCCAGAGGTCCTGTGCTGCTCGCATGCAGTGCACCTCCTCCTTCTCCTCGCTCGCCCATCGTCTTCCTCCTCCTCCTCGTCGTCGTCGTCGTCGTCGTCCGTCGTCCCGTATCTCCCCTTCGCGTCGCTTTGTTTCTTGCGAGAGCTCTCTCTCTCTCTCTCTCTCTCTCTCTCTCTCTCTGCCTGAGCCTTAATTAAATGAGGCAGGGAGAGAGAGAGAAGGAGAGAGAGAGACGGATTTCGTTGACTTGCTCGAGGCATTTCCGTTATCTCGAGGGTCTGCCGCAGGAGCAGAAGCAGCAGCAGCAGCTCTTGAGGCCCAGCCTCGAGCCAACTCAGGGCCGACTGCCTCCTGATGATGCTGATGCGGCACGTACGTACAGACGATATATATATATACACACGCGTATATACCACTCGGACCTGTTACCACTGCACTCGGCCCCGGGGCACTTCTTTCACATGCGCGGACGAGCTACTGTTGCGGATTCGCAAGCCTGCACCTTATATATACATATACCCATATATACGAGGATTTTGTTCCGCCGTAAATTGAGATCATTTTCGACGGTGGAATACGCGAGACTGTATATGAGCGTAATCTGTTCGTATTCTTTGTCCGTTAAATCAATTCTATATATCCGTGTAATAGCTATACTTTTAATTACACGCTGCAATAAAAGTCAATATTATATTTAAACGATTTCCAAATGAAAAAGTTAAGTGTGCAGTCCAAAACGTTTAGACTTTAGCTCCGCGAGTTTCGATTAGAAGCGCGGCGGTAATAAATCGTCCAACTAAATAACGAAATTTAAGAGAAACATTTATGCTGAAGCAATAAATTCTGACATAATTATAAGTATAATTCCGCAAATCAATATCTATACCGACGTTTCTTTTATTTTTTTTTACAATTAGCGCAAAAAGTAGTAATTTTGCAATTTCAACAGCCTGCGTATCGACTGCATGTCAACATAATCGCGAGCCCGCACCACATAAAAAAAATATCAATAATCCCATCTAGTTTGGCGAGAAATATTATTGAAAAGTAAAACGTCTTCATCTAAACGCGCAGTCGCGCAGCTTTCGTGCCCGCGCCCAACTATAATTAAGATAAAATGCGTATTCAATTAGAGCATTTGTTAATTGACCAGCCCATTGCCGGTATAACAAGTCTAACAGTATTAAAAGCAACAGTGTTACAAGTCCGACTGCATCGACTGCAGATGTATGTATATGTATGCAAGCGCTTGCTTCATTCCGGTTCTTCGGTACACACGCCAACAAGTGTCTGGCTGTGTGCATGTATGTGTGTGTGTATACCGTCGGGCCGCAGGTATTTTCTGTGTGTGTGTGTGTGTAGCCGCTGGCGCGTGTGAAATCATCCGGCGAAGTTGGATGCCGTAGGAAAAGCCACTTTCACTGCTACGGCTTCGAATTGCGCGCGCGGCTGCAGTACAGCCGTGCGATTTCCATTTTTCCGCGGGCGCCAGCAACAGTGCAGCCAAGTCAAAACCGGCAAAAAGGCACGGGAGACTATTTAGCGCTAATGCACTGCCCGTATATACACGCTCTTATATATACATATATGTGGAATATGTGTGTTATAGCTGCTGGCGCTTGTATTACCATGCGAATAATATATAAAAGTTACGCGTGGATTGAAGCCGGTACGTGAGACCGCGCACTTCATATGCTGGAATTGTGTGAAGCTGTTTTTCAAAAAATTTTCAATCTCGATGAAAGTTTCATTGTCTATCCTACTGTATATTTAATGCCAATTTTAAGTAGTAGAATAGATTTGATTTTGGTTGATAATTGGAACAAATGTAATGAACTTATACTTTTTTTTGCTGCACTACATCGAAACTGATGAAAAATGACTATTCTTCTTATAGTTTTCGGCCAGCTTGACTCTGGTAGAAATTAAGTCATTTAAAAGGCAAAAGCTTAGTTATTGGTTATGACAAATACCTATAGCTCCTGTCTTGTGTAGTAACGCGATTTCGGATAGTATTCGAACATTATGTAGTTTAAAAATGCGTACAAAATATAAAATATATTTTTTTACAGGGCAAGTTTTATGATTAAGCATTCATTTTTTTCTTTTGTTTCGATACTGTGAGTTAATATTTTTGCTTGTGAAACTGCGATGAGCATCTGATTCTCTCTCTCTCTCTCTCTCTCTCTCTCTCTCTCTCTCTCTCTCTCTCTCTTTCTTTCTCTCTCTCTCTCTCACTCTGTTTTTACTCGCATATTATTCTGAATTTTTTAGACCATACAATACTCGAATAATGAAAGAAAAAGCATTTCATTGCAAGGGAAAAACTAGACCTGTTTTTGCCTATTTTAAATCAAACTAACTAATTTCTAGGCTAAAAATGTGTTGGATTGCCACCAGGGAATCATTCTATTAATAAAAAAATATCGCATTTTGTGAAATAATTTAAAAACTGATCTCAATGTTGCTAAGAATATATAAAATGTTTATTTGTTTACTCGCAACCGCAGCAATGAAATTGAGTGCTGGCTCTTCTTTTCGAACTAACAAAAGCCGCACACATTGAAATGTTTTCTACCGAACTGAAACTCGGAACGTGCTTCTGGTTCAGCCCCAATATTATAGGCCTGCGGTGAAGGAAGGATCAATTTTGGCGAGCGTTTGGCTGTAAAAAACCGCGCGCAAAAAACCGGCGAGCTACAAAAAAGGAAATAGGGCGGAACGGGAACGAGAGTTCGAGTACGCATAAAACTGCAGAGGATCATCTTCGCGTGGTTCTTCTTATATGTTCGCGCTCGCGATATTATAGACGCAACGCTCACGATTTCCCTCGCCGTTTAGCGATTGATCCATTTCATCGAAAAGCATTAATTAACAGTCTAAATTAATATATCGAGTTAATGCAGTATAACGAAAAGGACGAGCGACGTGAGGGACGATAAAAAATCCCCGAGGTATTAGACAAAGACGAGGTAAGCGGAGGGCAGACGAAGAAGAAGAAGAAGCGGAGTGGAATGAAAAAATGCGAAAAAGTGCACGAGATGGAGAGAGAGGGAGAGAGAGAGAGAGAGAGAGAGAGAGAGAGAGCGAGGGCAACGGGGATAAGTAAAAAGGAGAAAGAAGAGACGAAGAGGGACAGGCGCTGCAACGATGTTGAGATATGGTTTTCGCTTTGGTGGAAGTAAGATAGAAGCGCAGAGAGCCGGGAGAGAAGGAGGAGGAGGAGGAGGAGGGAAAAAAGGAGAAGAGAAGAGAGAGAGAGAAAGAGAGGCAACACACAAGCACACAGCCACAGGCATACAGGCATACACACACACACGCGCGCGCGGGGAGGAGAAGGATGGACTACCGAAGAGTCTCGAAGGATGGAACCATGGAAGCAAAAACAGAAACCAGTCTCACTGACTCAAGGCTGCCCCCTCAGGAGGGGCCTATGCGTGCCTGCGAGCCTTGCCAGAAGTTACCTTGCCCGCGCGCCTCTCGCGCCTCTTTTCTCTCCTCCGGCCAGAGAGAGTCGATCCGCGCGTGCTCTCTCTCTCTCTCTCTCTCTCTCTCTCTCTCTCTTCCTCTTCTGCACAAGCGTATTATATACCTTTATTTCGAATTAACCTATACACTCGGGTCTGTAAGACGCTAGTCCGCGTTCATCGCTCCTCTTCCTTCTTTTCTCTCTCTCTCTCTCTCTCTCTCTCTCTCTCTCTCTCTTTCTCTCGATCATTGCAATATTTCGAGGGGGAAAAGGAAGGCGGTTTTTCGGTCTGCGCGCGGCTGTTTACTGCGGGAACTGCCGCGATAAAGGCTTGCAGAGCGCGAGAAAGTAAACAATGTTGGCTTTTTCAACCGTAATACCGAGGCAATATTGTGCAGTTGCGCGTCCGCGCGACTCTCTTGCAAGCGCCACTACTGCAGTGCGATCTCCTTTGTGCCTCTCAAACTGCCGGTACATTCCCATGATTTATGAATTCTGCGGCAAGCGAGAATTAGAGAAATATCGTCTGGCATCTTTCGTTTGTATAACGATTTGTATCTCGCATGTTTTCTTTCATGGGGAAATAAACTCGATTGCAGATATATATAACGATTTTTGAAATGATTTAACGTTTAATCAAAGTCATGAATGAGAGCATAAGTAGCAAACGGGTATCGTGTAATATATAAGAGAAGATGCAAAGTCGTTCCCTCGGTGCATATATCCAGAAACGAAAAAGCAAAAGGAAAAAAGAAAAAAGGAAAGATAATGCTGGAAATAAGCAGCAGCAGCGGCGGCGGCGGTAGCGTCGCTAACAAGTATTTCAGCGTCGAATAAAAAGCTCTATCCCACAAACTGTTACGGCGCAAACTCATTGTTGTTTCGCAAACGAGACTCAGAGCAGCCGCTTTCGTCCACTGTATATATATATATATATATAGCACCACTGCAGATATCTGAAAGAAATTCGTCGGTCACCGCGTTCCGACTAATAGTTTCCTCGTCATTCCGTCCCTCTTTCGCCTACAGCCGGCTACAGCACACCTCCTTCCCAAGCTATCTCTCGGCTCGTTTCACGCAAATTCGCCGCGTCCTCAGAAACACCTCCTCTCCTCTACGATCTATCGGCTCTCAAAGACGTCCGCACCCGCACCGCCGTCATCCGCATGGGCTGCATGTAGAAAACCCCGTAAAATCCGTGACGCATCGATACCGATCGACTCTGCACACTCTCGTCCAGTCTCTCTCTCTCTCTCTCTCTCTCTCTCTCTCTCTCTCTTCTCGTCCTCGTCACGGGAATCGTCGCATCTTTGATGTTTCATCTATACTCCCGCGGGTCGTCTGTCTGTCTGTCTCTAAGACACGCAGTAACGGAGGTTAATTCTTTGGCGTAATTGGCGCCTATTCGGTGGCAGCAGCTCCTTCTGCAATCGGCATCCTTTCCCCGCATTCAGCCATTACTGTACACAGTTTTGTTGTCGGTGCTGTGCCCTTTGAGCCTTGCGGTGTCCGTATTCCGCGAGATGCAGGTGACCTTCGAGGTGCGTGCGAGCCGATATATACAGTCCGCAGAGAGAACAAGATCGACGCGAAAAGATATTGCAGAGGGTTAAGGGCATGTATATTTAAAGTGCAGCGCAGGCGAAAAATAGGAGGAGAGCATAGGAGCGCGGAGATGTTAACGAACACTGTAAACGAAGCGATGCAGGCGAGCGGATAATTCGCGCACCGGTAAGCTGCAGATAAAGGAATTGAATGAGGCTCGCGTCACTGTTGCTGCTGCAGTTTTGCAGTGAGTATACCGTCTTGGCCGCCCTTGCCGAGCACCGCGCGAATCTCCCAGTATATAGTAGAAGGTGAACCCCCTGCAAGTATAGCTCTGCTTTTACCTTTTGCTGATTCTTAAGAACGATTTTAACCGAGGTGTGTTTTATGGTTTCTTAAGACCACTCGACGGTTAAATTATCCCGTTGTTGGTGAAATTATTGAAATTGCTCCAGCTCAAGCTCAGCTATTATCGGAAAATTTCAATTTGCCTTAATAGCTTGTTCGACAATCGATTTCTCCGAATCTGCATCTTTACGTATACGCGATATTTATTAAATATCGAGGAATAGCAAATATTACATTGATTCGATGGAAGAATACAAAGATCCCTTTAAAATGTAAAATATACTTCGCGTTGTTATGCAAATGTCCGTTAACCGAGCAGATAAATTATATTTCAAATTAAAAGCGAGCATTGTATGTATACGCATTGATTCGCCATAAATATCTTTTCGAGACAAAACAAAGAGTTATAGGTTCACAAAGGTATGCGCAGCAGCAGAAAAAAATGGCTGCGCTTATCTCGTGAATTTCTTAAACAGATGAGGCGGAAAAAGAGATCGAGATGTTACACCAAAGAGAGAGGAAGAGAGAGAGGGCATAGCGAAAGCTGCTCCGCGGCCCTAAAGCCAAAAAAAACAGCAGAGAAGCGAGAAGAGAAGAGAAGCAAAGGTGAGAGAGATAAGCGAAAAATGCCGAATGACTGATTCCTTTTACGGTCTCGCGGGGACGAGGAAAAAGAAATCGGTTTCGTGATTTCGTATTAACTAAGGGCGAAAGGAGACGGGTAGAGTGGAGAGGGAGGGTATAGGGAGCCGGTGTGGTGCAGGCCACCTCCAGAAAGGGGGAGATAAAACGAAAGCGGAAAGAGAGATACGAGCCGCGGGAGGAGGTGGCGGAGGATAGGGGGGTGGGACAGAAGGGATACCAGATTAAACATTGGTGGAAGAAACGAGCGAGGAAAGAAAAAAAAAGGGACAAGACCTGCGCGCACACGAGAGAAAGAAAGAGCTGCTGCTGCTGCTGCATCCACGAAGCTGCGCGCGCGCGCTCAGGTCGCACTCGCTCTGTACACGCCAACTTGGATTATCTCTTGATAAACGTTCGTTACATACTCGAAAGTATCTCTGAAGCTGTAAGTGTTACCGGGAACTGTATTGCATTATTTTGCCCTGCACGAACTTGCATTTCTCGATACTTGTTTTTCTTCCACCTCCTCCCATCTCTCTCTCTCTCTCTCTCTCTCTCTCTCGAGCAGCAGCACATACACATTTCAGCCTCTCATTATTGCTTTGAAAATAATAGCAATTTTTCGACTCTCGTATATTCATCTTCATTTTATGGATTAGCGACCGGTATAACGCTTCTAGAAGTTCAAATTGCTATATAATCATTGCAGTTCTCATTGCGTCTTTCTCATAGTGGGTAGCGATTTGGTCTTTCAAATTCAAAGGTATACAAGTAAACAGATGGGTATTTTGTTCATTTTCATAATTTCGAAAATACCGTTGAGGACTCTATCGTGCGCACTTTATAAATGATAAACTATAATTTAAAGTTAAACAGAGTTAAAATTGCACATATGACTTCTTCTCCTATAAAAATGTTTTCAAATCAATTCAACGAGTCATTCATTTATAATACAACCTATAGACTGGTGCACATTCTAGTTTACGTCTATACGATAGAACTAAAACGAAAATAGCGCAAAGATATTTTTGATAAAAATATTTTGTTGTACTGCACGGCTGCGAATTGTGTATACAGCATTCACTTTACTCGCGCTCACCTTCGCTTTCATCAACGAAATCTCCAGCGCAGCGTATATACGCAGAGGCCACTCTCGCACACACAGAAATATTTTCAATTGCCAATCTCACGCGCGCACGCCGAGAGATTTCTCTTTATATTATATATCCATAGGGCCATATCGCGCGAATCGCCCACGTGATGCACAGCTCGCACCGTGCACTCGTAGATCAAATATTTATTTTATAATATATATATATGTGTGTGTGTGTGTGTGTGAGCGTGTGTGTGAGTGTGTGTGTGTGTGTGTGTATGTGTGTGTATCTGGCGGGTGCATCGGGAATTTTCGTTGGGGCCCCCGCTCGATTCGCACGCAGAATCTCGTACACTGCTGCAGCTCTCTCGTACCATCCCATCCTGTATAACCGCATGAACTTTCTCTAAATCGCACTATAGACGAGCCTATAGCGCTGTGTTACGCAAGCTGGAAATCGCAAATTACGCCCGCGGGATCTTCCCCCCTCTTACTCTCTCCCTCCTCCTCTCTCTCTCTCTTATATTCACGCGCGAGAAGTATCGTATAAAAATGTACGTATATATATATATATATACAAGGTAATTTGTGCGTCAGGCTCGAAAAGATCGTCTCGTTTCTGTTGCTGCTGCCGTTGCTGTTGCTGCGCTGGACCCTGACTTTGCCTCGTTTCGCGCGCGCGAGCGCGCAGATTAGTTCGGAAAGAAAGAGAGCCAACGAACGAGAGACAGAGAGAGAGAGGGAGACAGACTGAGAGAGAGAGAGAGAGAGAGAGAGAGAGAGAGAGAGAGAGAGAGCGAGAGAGAGAACAGTTCGGCGCGCCGCGCGAAGGATGCATTATCTCGCGACCGATCGATTCGTCATAGATTAAGTGCCGAGAGAGGAGACGCGGAGTGAACCAGAGAGAGGGTTCGAGTCTCTCGAGCTCGCTCGAGCGCATAAACGCGCGGCGGCGGTCCACCTACCTTATTCACAGCGCACAAAACGCTACGACGAGCCAATGTCGAAAGTAAAAGCGGAGCTTAGACAACGTTGCCTCCTGATTATTACGTTTCGACCTTTGTTCCATTTTGTATTCATTGGCTTGCTCTCAACCACCGACTCTGTTTTAGCTGCAAAATATATTGTCGAATAATACGTCGGAGTAGGATGACGAATGAAATGAATCAACTCAACGTATTTATGACAAATTGCTATACAAACTGCATTTATTATATTATTTATTAATTAGATGTAACTTGGCACGATTGCTCATTTTCATCCCTAAAAATCCTGTAATAAATCAGTCCAATAGCGAATCTGTTAACTTGCATCGTCAATTCCGTATCCTCGCATCTGTATAAAAAAAAAACAAAGAAAAAAGGAAGTCTGTAAAAGTTGACAAATCTTACGAATGTCCTGTACCGAGAGCCGCTATATGTATATATCAAAAAAAGCATCGATAAAAATGCAGAGAGCGCGCGCAATGAAACATAAACGAAAAAGCCCGCGAGAGGCATTTAATGGGTAAGAAAAAGCGCTCGCTTATCCGAGCCCATTATTGCAAAAATTCCCATGCTCACACTTTCATGGCGCTCGCGCGAGCACTGCTCGCTCTGCAGCACCACCGACACACACACACACATACACACACACACACACACACATATAAGGCCTCAGAGGCCCCAGAGAACATATACATACGCGGAAAGTAAAAGCGCGGCAACGAGTTGACTCGGAACTTTCGCCGAGATATATAGAGGCGCTCTGCAACTGCGGCACCGGCCTCTCGCTTCACCACCACCACCATCACCGCCGCCGCCACCGCCGCCGCAGCAGCACATAAGTCGGCCGCGATGTCGCGTAGGCGTGGGAGCGCACGGCTGCACACACCAACTGCAGGCTAATCGGATGCGCGTCCGCGCGTCTTATCGTCCTTCTTCTTATGTACCTATACCAAGAGACGGAGACGAAGAGAGCGAGGGAGAGAGAGAGAGGGAGTATGTATGTGACGTGCGTGTCCTGCCGGCGCTGGCGCGGATGAACCGGAGACGCGGCCGACGCGACGCCCTCGGCACTTTAATGCGTCTAAGCCCCCGTCTGAGAAGTGTATACTGTTAAAGACGAGAGACGCTGAATCAGGGACTGTATAGGGCTTTTTTTTATTAACGGTTCAATATATTATACTGTGTGCGCTCAGCTTCGTGCTTTCGATCTATGTACGATATATATAGTCGCTTGAACTTTCAAGGCTGCGAACTGCTGATTTTCGTCAAGTTTTGGGGAAACTTTGTGAAATCAAGTTGTAAAATTTATTGGTTATTAGCAACAATATATATATCTTTTTTCTATTAAAATTGTAAATTTTATTATTAAAAACAAGAGAAGCAGACTCTTGGAATTGAAAATTTATCGAGAATAAAGTTTAATGCTGCAGCAGGAGTCAGTGACACCAAAATTGTTACTCGGAAGCAGTAGTCAGCTTTTTTTTTTTCATTTGCGCGCGAGTTTTCGGTGTCAACCGTGGGAATCGCTTTTAGTAGAGCCTCGTTCTACTTTCTATCTCTTTATCATCATGACTTTCTTGCAGTTTAACTATTCAAGTGTTTCAATCAAGATGTATCGTTTTTGCACCAGAACAACTGTACCGTATTGTCAATTTGCGATGACTTTTTTGTATGTAGTTCAAGTACCGTATAAAGTTAAAGTTACCGCATAAATTCATACGCATATGGCCTTAATAAATTCATCTGTAGATAATGCAACTTATTACATTAGTTCGAAGAATTACAAAGCGGATCAATTGAAATATTGTATTCTTAATTTAAGCAGCTTTATGCATTGATAATTTTGATCTTGCCTTAAAGGATTATAAGTTCGTAAGTGGCTGCTATTGCTTTAAGTTCGTTAAATATGATTATTCATACTTCGAGAAATTGCATAGATATGTTTTGATTTCTTCTCTGCAAAGGGAAAATGAGGTAAATGGAACATAAAAAACAGATTGTAATATATAATCTAATAATACATAAAGTAAATAAGTCGACAATTTAAATACGGATAATGAAGTTGTATGAAGTTGTATGGTAGTTACATTGGAATCTCAGATTGTTAACCATACATAATAGATGTGTATTCTATTGAAGAGTAGATGGGGGGAAAAGAATCAGGGCGTAAGATTGTTTGCACCACTAAGAACTATATTGACCAGTTTGCGTAGTAATCGTGGAATAATTGTTTTCGTGCTCGCGCCAAAGTATAACGCATTGCACACTTTTGTGGTTAACCGCATTTTTGCGGGAGATATATTTCACACAAAGTCACGCGTTTGGAATCAATGAAATTTCGTGTAAGTAATTGTAATCGATTACGTAAGCATAACGAAATCACTCGTAGAGCTATGTCAAGCGTCTAAAAAATATACATTCAAAACTAAAGTTCTAATTATCCGTGTATTATTTATATATTTGATAACATCATTATTGTTGCCTTCACTCCAAACAAAAATGTACTTGCCGAAGTTAAACAAATTTAAATCAATCATCTTCGAGAAAATAGAAATCACATCGCGTTTCTCCAAAACTATATGACGTAAAATAAATGGTTTTTCAGATCCACATCTCATCCGAGTCATACCGCGACGAACGCGAACGTAGTCCCATGGCGTACTTCTGCGAGGCATCCGAACAAATCGAATGGAAATCGCTTTCTCTCCTCCTCCTCAAACTTCTCTCTTTCCAAGTTCTTTATATATATATATATATATTTACTGCAAGCGCCGCAGGCAAAGAGCGGTAGAAGCACACGGATATACATAAAACGCGTCGCACAGGCTGCATTCATAAAGAGCGACAAGGGACCTTCTCTCTCTCTCTCTCTCTCTTTTACGCGCTTTCCCGCGCCACGGTATATAGCATCTACAATGCCGAAGAGTTCGTCTAACGCGTTAACACACATAAATACGATGTTGATCGTACGTAGGGTTTGCGCGAGCGATAAGACGACGGCAAAGTCGCGATGCTCGGTATATACTTTGATCCCGAAAAAGGCCCCGGATCGTTGCGTTGAAGCACTGCAGCTACCGTTGTTGCAGCCATGTATATATATATGTATGTGTGAGACGGCTATGCGAACCAGTCATAGCCCCCGGGCGAGATTTGCTGGTGGCTGCTGTATTACACACGAGGAGTTGCTTATACACTACACTGCTTCCTTTTCTTCCTTCTTTGACCTCTTTCTCTTACTAAGTGAGCGAAGAAGAGAAGGAGCGAGGGTCTAACGCATCGTAAGCTCAGTGATCAGTTACCGGATTTTTACAAAATTCTCAGCTAATATAAACGTATATTATTTATCAAATCGGCATATCAGTTTGCTAGATTGCAAACTAGACTATTTCGCTAGACCATTAATATATATTTCAGTGAGATTGTATATATCTCTGGAAGAGAGCTAATTTTTAGAATGCCTCGAGTTGCAATAACCAATTGATTATATTTATTACGCGTAAAGCATGTTTTAAAAATGTTGCAACTATTTCATAGAACATAAAATATATAAATTTAGCTCTGGCAAATTCTACAATGACTGTTGTAAAGTACACTTTACGTCTGCAAATATACGCGCACGCGTATTTCACAGATATGTGCGGCATTAAAAAAAGCTGGAAAAATAAAAATCGCACATTTCTATACATTTATTATATTAGCTTAAGTAACTCAAACGGCGTGCACACTCGTAAAATGATAGACTTTGATTCGAGATTATCGATTCGAGCGTTACAAAATCACATTTAGGTGGATACTCCGTTGGCGCAAGCAGCTATATATCCACACGGCTCGCTAATCCACAACAGTCAGGGAAACTCACTTTTCATTAGTGCACAAATAAATAGAGAAATATAATTATATTACAGTCAAACGATTTGCGTAACCTATATAGAAAAAAGAAAGACCGCGACTAAAAATTAAACACATGCAAACAGCATCGCGAGCCCGTTCATATATAGAATATTATAAATATACTGTTGGCACGATGAGAGTATCGGCGGCAAAAAACGAAAAAGAAAAAAAAAGGTTATACACAGAAACTTGCAAAGTTCACGCGATCTACGTTTCCATGTTTACTCCGGCGCTCGTCTCGTTCGCCAACCTGCCAGGGCATATATCTCGCAAACATAAAATTAGGATTTCTCGCGCGAAACAGAGGAAGAGAGAGAGAGAGAAAGAAGCGAAAAGTTAGCTGAGCTACCGCGCCACCACTACATCCAGTGTATACATCCTCGAAACGATAAGATTTTCTCTTCTCGCGGAACAAATAACGATTGTATATATCCGACTGCTGCTATACTGCTTATATACTACGGGAGGCCCAGGCGCACAATTATTCTAACCACAGAGCCGTGATGTTGCTGCTGTTGCTGAGCCGCTGCTGCTGCTGCTGTTCGCATATATTCGAAAATCCTCCAGTAATTTCGAAAGGCCGCGACGGCGGCTGCAGCGGTGGCGCACCACTATACCAGCTATCCCGGCGTTTATTGACTTGGTGCGTGCATTTTCTGCAACAGCAGGTAGCAGCTCTCCCCGCGCGTATATATATACGCACACACAAAGCAGCGCAGAGAGAAAGAGAGAGAGAGAAGGGACTCGATATGGAGAGGCGCCGCGGCGAACGTTCGCTCAGTGTCTGGAGATACGTATGCACACATATATACGTATGCGCTCACGCACGGTAGATTGAGGCGGAGGAATGGGAATTAGAGTCGGGGAATAAAGTATCTTCGCGGCCGTACTCCTCTCTCTCTCTCTCTCTCTTTCACTCGCTCACGCGGTAGTAGTAGCAGCAACAGCAGCGGCAGCCGAACATGGCCTTGAGTGTCTGGGCGTAATTGAGAAACCGTCGACGTGGACGCGGACGTAAACCCATAAGACTCTCTCTCTCTCTACATGTGTGGGTGTGTGTGTGTGTGTGTGTG
>UELV01176455.1:592-16338 GCA_900490015.1 Megastigmus stigmatizans | reverse complement strand
GAGAGAGAGAGAGAGAGAGAGAGAGAGAGAGAGAGAGAGAGAGAGAGAGAGAGAGAGAGAGAGAGAGAGAGAGAGAGCGGCAGCCGTTCGAAATTGAATTCCGCGTGATTTGCAAATGGCCACTTTTGATGCTCGGTGGCGAAAAGCTGTTATATCAATAACAATTTTTCCGGCCCGCGCGCGTTCCATTTTTATCTATACATATATATACATGCACATCTCTCTCTCTCTCTCTCTCTCTCTCTCTCTCTCGCATTTTCGGGTGTATATTCGCGTTTTTTTTGTCCACGGCGCTCGATAAAATACCGGGGGGACAGGAAAAAAAATCGAGGGAGGAAAGAAGCGATACAGAGCGAGTGACAGGTATATATAGAAGCGGAGAAATACACATATAAATGGTATATAGAGAGAAGAGCAGATTTAGTTATATACGTGGCCTGTTTGCACACGGCGTGAAACGATGATAGGCGCCCGCGCGCGCTTTGGTATATAGTATAGCTGCATTTCTCAAGCTCTTATCGATTTTCCGAGAATTCGAATGTTACACGGGTACATCCGTGTGTGTGCAGCTCCGGCCGCGTATATATATATATATATATTACATATATATATACATATAGGATGCAGATGCGCACGTAGACCTGCAGCGGCCAGATCGCTTTACTCCCTATATATAACGGATATCCAGATTCTCGCGTAAGTATATCTATGTAGAGGAGAATCGGGTGTAGAGTTAACAGTCGGTCGGCAAAGTGGGTGTGCGGAGATGTATATCGAGTTTTATACACAGTGTAACTGTGTGGAGGAGGTAGAAAATGAAGTCTATAGGGGGCTAAATGATACGGTAATTGAACGTTCGACTCATCCGAGCGCACTACACGCGCTTATATCGAACCTTTTATGCACGCGCTTATGTGTGTGTGTGTGTGTGTGTGTTGTGTGCGCATTGGGGGAATGGTGTATAAGGGCTTTCGTGGCGGCGTGCAGTTATATATTGGGAGGCGCGGGCGGGGAGTCTATATACTATACTTTTTTTTTCAGCGGCGTCTGCATGACTCGAACGCTTTATTGGCTCTTTGGCTCGTGTGGCCCTTTGTACAGCTGGCGATCGAAGGAAATAATTGACTTCCATGTCGTTATGATGATGATTATAAATGACATTTGCGCGCGGAGCTGTTTATGCAGATGAGGGGGTTGATTATACAGATGTGTGTGCTGGATTCGATAGTTGTCGAAAGAAAGAGTTTTAACGTTAAATAGGTTTTCATTCTGGGATTTAGATAATTGAGAAGGTATATCTACGGTGTTCCCGTATCAAAAGCACTTATCTTTAAATATTCCCGGAATAAATAATTATGCATTCGTCAGATTTATATACAAAGTATAACCTTTTTTACTCCCTATCGATGACATAAACAGTGCTCATTATCTTAAAATCAGCTGAAAATGTTATCACTCAAAGATATAGACTGGCCGAAGAAAAGTAATCGTGACAAAAATAGTCGTGACAATCGCACACAAAGAAAACCCAGTTATGCAATTTCATCTATTCAAAAGTCGCAGTGCAAGTGATCGCGGTATTGAATATCCGTTAATCCGACGATAATAGATATCGGACTATTAAATTAAAAAAAAAAAGACTGTCCCCTTCGTAACTAAGAATCTATTACGGATTCGGCCAGAATTCACCGACGTCAAGTCGCGAGAATCGCTTAAGCGACGAGAGATGCATTAAAGAAAAAAACTCGAGCGCAAATATATGCCGGGGCGAAAAAAGAAGGGTGGGTTAAGTCTTAATTAGGATAAAAAGTGGAGCGATTAAAAAAATGCTGTGCGCTTCCCTTTCAGAGCTACATTTTAACAGAGAGTAGAATGACAGCGGGCGCCGTAATTGCACGAGGAGTCCGCGATAGTATAAAACCAGGACTATATAAAAAAAAGAAAAAAAACTTCATTAGCAGTTGGAATTCACTTTGCGCGAATCCGTATCACTCCTATATAAACGGATTGTCTCCTATACGAAGTATATAAATCGACCTAACTATTTCGCTGTTTGGAATTGAAACTAAATCGACGTCGAACCGCAAAAGAACCGCTAAAACAAACTCGCTCGAGACCATACATATATATATACATACACGATCCACAGTCAAAAGTGCAGGCGCTGGACGCATGGGTACGAATTATCGCAACAATAACACCAGGCGCACATGCCGTTGTTCCCTCGCGCTTAATGACCCTCGCGTATATACACACATAGCTCGGAGAGTGCACAAAACGCGCGCATGCGGATGCACCTCAAGGTGTGTGTGTGTGTGTGTATAATATTTTAAAATAAGCCTCTCTCTCTCGCACTTTTTTTCGTTGTAAAGTTCCAGGGCGACTCGTCCAATCTCCATTTCCAGGTGAAAGACTAAAGGCACGCCGATGGGTTCTCGCGCGGCCACGTTTATACACAATTTGTCGCGTGACGCTGAAAAAACCGGAGAGAAAGAGAGAGAGAGTGAGAGGGGTAGAGAGAGCCTCGGCTCAAAGCGAACGGGTGTTTCGCGCATATATACGTTTGTGTGTAGGAGCAGGAGCGCGCGATGAAGATCAAAAGGGTTCGCTGGAGAGTGAAAATCGCGTGAGCAAGAGAGAGAGAGAGAGGTAAATCCGAAATGGCGGAGTATAAGCGGAGCAGCCGGGGCATCGTTTAGTGGGCAATTTGCGCGCCGCGAGTCGATTGATGCGAGCCGCTCTCTCTCTCGCCCTGTCTCGTGTGTATGTGTGTTTGTATACTGCGTTGCGGAGGCGCGCATCGACGCTATACTACTGCTGGTGTGCCGGCGTCGCTGCTGTTGCTCCGCCTGATGCAATGTTAAACTCCGCTGGGGCTTAATTGAGGCGATGCGTTATGTCGAGAAAATATAACGGCAAACTGTGCGCGACGACGTTGCTGCTCGTTTTCTATATAGATGCTTTATTTTCTCTCGCGAGTGCGGTTGGTGGGATATCTTTTTTTTTTTATGGATGATGATTTAATGGCATTTTAGCGCTGGACGGGATCGAAACTGTTCTATATATATGTGTATTCGAGGTTGAATTTGTTTTGGAGACGACGGAGTTCTCGTGCAGGCTGATGTCAAATTTGAAATGTCATTTTTAGCTGCTGATGTGTATCCCTTATACTTAATTGAAAATAATTAATAGCCAATTAGTCCACTTTCCTGACCCCGGTAGTAGTTTGACCACACCGTTAATATTACATTATAGCGAACATTTTGTAATTTTCATCTCAAACTATCGAAAATTATGGACACTGAAGTTGAAGGTTTTACGCGTAGTAAAACTGTTCGTGTCCTTATACTCCGGTAAGCAATCAATATCGATTACGTATATAATGTATATAGAACCGCTTTTTCACTGTTTACAAACTCGGATTTTGGTCAGCTTATACAGAACTGATTTTATACGAGGTTTTTCGTTTCCTAAGGGAATACACAACGTACACGAAATTAATAGAAAACAAAAAAACACTTAATTCATGACCCAATTGACCACAAATTACGAAGACGAGAATACATTCTAGTTGGATAACCTTAATATTATAAATCAAACATCATATTGAAACACGAAAAACGATTTTCCAAAAGCAGGATATTAATTTCAGTATAGAATCCCGATGCACTTCCAAAGCTTCTGGGACAATCAAAAAAAAAAAAGAAGCGTGTTACTGAGCGAAAGAGAGCAATCGAGAGCGGAAACGGCTAAAACATATCCGCGCGCATACCGCGTTTCATTTTTTCTCTCCAAGCCAGCCAATCACGTCATTAAACATCCGACGAATTAACGCTCACAAAGGAATCCCCCCGTCAAACGAAACCAATTAATATATACCCAACCTACACACATATATGCACACCACACACGCGCATAAAATGTCCCATTATCGCACAATTTTAATTGCCGCAGTCACACAGCGAACTTAGCTACAGACACACACACACACGTACATGCGAGTAAGTGTATATATGGCGCGAGCTTAAAAGCTAATTACGTCATAAACAGCTGGCGAGGAGTGCGCCGCGCGGCACGCGGTTGCGAATATTGCGGCGCGGGGACAGAGAGAAGCAGCCAAAAAGGCTCCAGAAGATTCCGGCCAAATCGATTTACGACTGCACAGAGAGAGAGAGAGAGAGAGAGAGAGAGAGAGAGAGAGAGAGAAGGTAGGTATATATTGCGGGCGTATATAACTAATTGGCATAATTATCGGGGAACGTTTTAACCTGGCGGTCCCCTACCCCTACGCGCGCAATCGTGGGCGAATTCGGAAATCGCACTTTATCGCGATGCTGCTGCTGCTGCACCGGCTTAGGAACGCTACGAAATATTGCCATGATATTGTGTGTGTGCATTCGCCGCGTTTATGGGAGCGTGGAGCCAATTTACTTTATTTGGCCAGGCTGAATATCGAGTCTATGCTGCAGCAAACTTTCCTTTTCCGCATATCCTCGGTATATGAATCAATCGCGTATTTATACCTGCGGCGATGCCGACTGGATATAATAACATCGAAGAAAAGCTGCATTATCGAATGGATAATTGCACATTTTTAAGCCGCGTATCCATGAGCCAGGACAGAAATCGAGAGTATTATACACACACGCAGAAAATTTCAAATATTTCACGTATTTTTCAGTGCCGGGGCCTATTAAGCTCCTCTTGCGCGCTCCTCGACGGGGCGGCTGCATAATTGAATGTACACGGCGGACGTAATAAAATAATCCGATATCGCGTGATTCGCGGATGAAAGGAGGGATATAGAGAGAAAGAGAGAAATAAAAACCGTGGAGGGGGGGAAGGGAGAGAGAGAGGGGGGGGGGAATAAAATGCTCGGCTCGCCTGAATAACCGGGCAATAACAATCATAACAATATTCGCCCGACTACCCGACGATCATAACAATAATAATAAAACTCGGTCTCTCTCCGTCCCATCTCCCGCGTATACAATATAGGCACCGTATATACAAACTCTCCTAGACGCGTCGCCGCTTATCCCTTCTCTATATCCTTCATCCCCTTCGTTTCGTGTATATATATACATATATGTATTATGCTCCTGTCTACCCGATGCCTATAGAGAAAGAGAGAGAGTGAGAGAGGAAGAGAGAATATACAGGATGACATAGCTCCGAGCGCTCGGATCTATCTGCGGTCTCGCGATGGTTAGCCTAATGCACAGTAGTAACAGCCGTGCGTCAGGCGTTGGACAATAGTTCCTCTCTCTCTCTCTCTCTCTCTCTCTCTCTCTCTCTCTCTCTCTATTCTCCCTAGTTCTGCGAGAAAACAAGACGAGCGATGCGCGATTCGCTGTGCAATGGAGAAATTCTCAGGCGAGGGGCTTTCCAAATCTGTTGTGTGTGTACGTATATACATATAAGCCTTCCGGAAACTCGAGACTTATATACTCAAAACATCAATCAATTTCAATTTTACTACCTATGCACGCGGCCTGTAGTTTTTAGTTTCGTATCGGCAGCTCTTAATGTCTATAAATTTTCAAGTCTAAATGGATGTGCATCATAAATCAGCTTTTCTACCTCTTTTATAAAGTAGGACGATTGTTCCTTTAATTTCTCAAAACACCGTAAGAGTGCACAAATTTTTGTTTATACAATAACTTGGCCAAAATTCCATTTTATATATATTCCGTCAAGTGCGTTTGACAAACCATGAAAGCTTTGTTACGACATCGCGCGGGTATAATTTACAGTTTGGCCGAGAGGCCTGCAGAAAACGTTTGATGCGCGCGCTAAACGAGAGATAGTTTACGATACACAATATTATACGCGATCTACATAGATATAGTTATATGCATTACAGGGTGGTTATTGTGCGCCGTTGGTGTATCGGAATTTCGGTTGGTTTGACGTGCGCGCAGTTGTTGGGCCACGCGGCGTTAATCGACTGAGAGAGCGAGGCGCTTTAGGTTTGGCCAATTTGTTTGGCGCTGTACGAAATGATTAGGGCTTAGTTGGTCGACAAATTCTCTCTCTCTCTCACTGTGTGTATACGTCGGCTCGTTTAATTCCATTCCTCGTTTGTCTTTTTTTCGATGTTTGTTCGTTTCGAGCTGGACAACCGGATCGGACGGGATATTCACGTTTACAATTAGCACTTGTCCACAGAACTTTTTATTAAAAAAAATCATCGACGTTTCATCCATTACTCGTGTAAATTGTTTCTCAAGGTTACTCGATTATCGACAACATAACCGCCAGACATTTGAAAAACTATTGCCAATTTAAATTCCAACGTAGCAAAAGAACCACCCAAATTCTCATTCGATAAAAAGTCTGCGGTCAAACCACGATTCTCTTATAAAAAAAACAAAGACAAGCGTACATTTCCGCACTCATCGGAGCAGTTCCAAACCGAATTAGCCCCGCGAGTTCGAGCAGACCGTTATATACATCGTCATCGATAACGACAAAGAAACAGTCACGCATATATAGCTATACACGTACTCTCGGTTATACAACGAAGCGACGGAAAAAAAAAGTAGAAAAAAAAAGGACGAGGAAGACATCGATAGCGGAAAAAAAAATCATAGCTATGTATACGTACACTGCAGCGACGACAAAGACGCGCCGAGCTCGCGCGCGCGTCTAAAGCGATTCCAGGACAAAGCGAGAGAGAGAGAGAGAGAGAGAGAGAGAGATGAGGGGGTGGGAGGTGGGGGCAAGCGAGCGAGCGAGCAATTAGGAGCTCGCGCGCGGCGTCGGCAGCGACGGCAGCGACCGAGGAGAGAGAAAGAGAGAGAGATAGGCTTCTTATTAAATGCGCCCTGAATGTTTGATGGGGCTTTTATCGGGGCGGGAGATCGATAGCCTCCACTCGCGTTCGCTCTCTCTCTCTCTCTCTCGCTCTATATATCCACCCTCTCTCTGTCGCTGGCCGCAAGCTCGCTGGCGCGCGCGACTTTCATTGGTGTTCGACCACATCGCTATATACACACTTACACACACATACAATCGCTCGTTTTCGAGCTCCTCTCTGTCTCTCTCTCTCCCTCTACATCCCCCTTCTTTCTCTTTTTCCCTACTCTCTACACGTCGTTTTCTGGCTCTCTCTCTCTCTCTAGCTCACGGCTGAGTGCTATATGGATATATATCCGCGAGCCAGGCGCGCGCGCCTGTGTATAAGCGAGTTTGTGCACTGCTATGCTATCTACTCTCTCTCTCTCTCTCTCTCTCCCTCTGCAGGGATGTGTGCGCGCATCGGTGTGTGAGTGCAGGGTACATGTCGTGTCGGCGTGCGCTTAAGCGAGCAAAGCCGACAGAGAGAAGCTTCGGAGGGATATAGAGGAGAGAGAGCGAGAGAGAGAGAGAGAGAGAGGGACGGAACACGGCCAGAGCAGTGGCAGCAGCGCAGAAACGGCAGTGCATGCAGTAGTAGTGGTATAAGCGTGTATATATAGAGAGGGTAAGAGTGAGAGAGGGATAGAACGGTTATGGAACGACGCGAAACGCGGAGAATGTTTTGGCGGCTGTGTGCTGCAGAGAGTCCCTCTCTCGCTCTCGCTCTCGCTCCCTATTACAGGCGAGTCATCGATTTCACAGAGCGCTATATAGCGAGCGAGCGAGAGACGGACGCTTCTCTCTCTCTCACACACACAGACGCGACGGCGGTGGCGGCGGCAGCGGCGGAACAGCTCACGCACGCGCAGCAGACCTCTTAGCTACTGATTGGTGACGAAAAGTGGTGTATTATGGGATGCTACCGGAGCGCGAGCGAGCGAGAGGGGAGACGAGAATAAATATAGATATCCGAGGAGAGAGAGAGAGAGAGAGAGTGAGAGTGAGAGCACGAGCGCGGAGCGAGAGGGAGACAGAGACAGAGAGAGAGAGAGAGAGAGAGAGAGGAGAGAGGTTGGAAGATCAATCGCGCAGCTCCTCTCGGCTTATTTCAATTGCCTCTAATTATAAGGGGAGCAGCAGCAGCACTGGCAGCAGCAGCGAAAGAGAGAATGAACGGGAGGGAAAGAACGGGACGGTCCTATATAGACGAATAACAATCGATCAGAGGCGATTTAAAGAGGCTCCCGTCTGCAGCTCTCTCTCCTTCTTCTCTCTTTCTCTTTGTGTCCCGAAAGGGCCATAAAATGCCTCGTGCTAACCGATTCGGCGCGTCGCTCCGCAATTACAGCTCTGCTCCACATATACATACGCACGCGAGTCTCGCGGTATTTCGCCGAAGACCTGCACGCGTATATAGCTGCAGCGCCGCGTACTTAAATAATGAATGGAGCGCCGAACGAGAGAGAGAGAGAGAGAGAGAGAGAGAGAGAGAGAGTGAGTGAGAGAGACGAAGCTGGCGATCTCGCGCCTGGCAGCAGCGAAACGAGCAGTCGAGCACACTTATATACAT
Source organism: Megastigmus stigmatizans (assembly GCA_900490015.1). NCBI lineage: Eukaryota > Metazoa > Arthropoda > Insecta > Hymenoptera > Megastigmidae > Megastigmus > Megastigmus stigmatizans. The sequence continues at coordinate 7,925 of UELV01176455.1, read as the reverse complement.
GGGAGGTGGTGGATGGAGCGCGGCGGGGAATGATGGAACGTTAGGAGAGCAAACGAACGAGCTGCCGTAGCCGCAGCCGCCGAGTGTTAAGAGGCAGTTTTCACCCCCTTGAGCTCCTCCTTCTTCCCCTCGTCTCCCCCTCATTTCTCTCTCTCTCTCTCTCTTCGTTCAACCCCTTCCTTCGTTCAACCTCTATACTCCCGCACTGCAGCCAAGCGCTTGGCTCTCCTATATACACTTGGTCGTGTCTTGGTCGTCGCGCAGCTCTTCCCCATTAGCGCTCTTAGCCTCTTCTCTCTCCCTCTCTCTCTCTCTCTCTTCACAGCCATTCTCTCTCCCCTTATATATCTATAAAACCCCGAGCGAAGCTGATGCTCCGCCGACGCCGCCGCCACCGCCGCCGCTGCTGCTGCTGCTGCTGCCGTGAGTATAACGACGACGACGGCGACGGCGCATAGTTTATGAACCTGTGGCTTCAACAAACTTGTTCTATAAGCGCGCTAGACGAGAGTGGAGGAGAGAGAAAGAGCACCGTTCCACGAGCGAACGGTTATATGCTAGTTATCGTCATCCCCCCTTTGCTGCTGCTGGAGCGACGTGAAAAAAAAATAGCTTGCGCTCGATCTCTCTTGGCTTTTTCGGAATCCGATTATATGGAGTATAATTGCTCGAAGAGATGGATTATTTTCCATTCTGGATCGCGAGTCTGGCGCTTTAACCTCGTGTCTTTGTATAGCTTTAATGGCCATTGATCAACTGGGTTAACGGGGTACCGCATCGCTATTATACATCGAGATTCACAAATCGAGATGAGAGATTCGTCTAGTTGATTTTGAATCCCTTCTGGTATACATAGTGATTCAGGTGAAGTAAGATATATTCCCCGTTCCGTATATAATAGGTGAAATTCCAAACCTCTTGGATCGAAATTCAAGCTTGGGCAAAACTCGAGAGTTGAAGAATTTGGAATGTGCCAAGAAATCTGCGCGCGGCGCGATTTAAACGTTCGTGATCAGACATTGTACTTATATAACATATTGACATAACTATTTCTAATACTCGGATCGGGGTATAATTTGCTAAAAAGATACACGAACAATGTACTATAATTATTGTACGATAATAAATCAGAATGTTAATAATCAAAAGAATTCATTTACAAACATTTATGATGTATTGATCGGGGTGTAGTTCAAAACTAATTTATGTAGTTCAAACCCCATTAATTTAATGAACTTCTATTTTGAATATTCATGTTTATTAATCATTAACTCAATGATTAACAATTTAGCTTTGTACAGAATGCAAAATAAACATAATCGCTCTCATAGGCCAAAAAAACTCTACTTTTTCCCAAAATCCAATCTTACACAACTCGTAAGGGTAACCCCCTAAAACCTACAAAGTCGAGCAATAACAAACTCGTCCCTCGCGCATCTATGCAAAAAAAGAAAAAAAAAAAACTGAGCGCACAGCCGACAAAACAGCGAAAAGCCACAACGTCTATATACACCCAAAGCCCCGGCCTAATTGCTTTCACTGCGCAAACTCCATATACGCTGCACGCACACATCCCCCGGCGCGCTCATTTTATTTGTTTATTTATTCAGCCGTGAGAGTCAAGCGATAGTTTGCCCTCGCCGCGGAATTATTTCACGTTACATAACCCGAGCCTTTGTCCCGCTTCTCTCTCTCTCTCTCTCTAACACTCGCGAAGCCGGTTTGGATTATATCGCGTTTAAAATTGCCTTTAGGAGGTAGGGGAAGCCGCGCCGCTATTAAGCATTGATGACGCTGCGGATGTGCTCTTTGGGCGTTTGCAGCGATGAGAGAGAGAGAGAGAGAGAGAGAGAGACAAGTTAATCGTCTCGTTGTACCTCGCGCGCTGCTTCCGCGTTATTTATATACGCGCAGTATTTATATTTATTTACTTTTTCGCGCGCGGTCATTATTAATTTGCCATTAACGGCTCGTGATTATCCTTAATTGAAGGATATTTTGTCGGGCGCGGAATTTCAGTGTGTGTGTGTGTGTGTGTGTGTGGCAGGGATGATCATTTTTATATGCGACGAGAGTGTGCACTTTTGAGGTCTGAGTGCATTATGCCTTCATGATATTTTTTGCGATATTCAATGTTTAATGGAATGGTTTGCGGTTCCAAGTTGGCAGCGTTTATAGACGCAAAAATAGACCTTTTATTCACTTTATAACTCTTAATGAAAACGTTTTTCAATATCTGTTGTCATCGTTTCAATTCGCTTAACCTTTTTTCAAAAGGAAGTGAAAAAGCACAAAACTAATTTTCCTGAGATGCTGTAAATTTTTCGCGTTTTTCCTTATTGATTAATTGTGTCATTATTAATTCAATTTAGCAGTAAATATATGCTTCGAGTTATAATAAATAATTTGCCTCTCTCTCTCTCTCTCACATGTCATTAATTGACACTGCATAAAACAGTATTTTCTTGTAATCGAATAACTCCATCTGACAAAATAACAACTGGCTCTTAATGGAATAAAGCCTTAATTCTCGCTAAAGATAAATTCCTCGAATGCCTCGTTCTCCACTGAACTGTTCATCGAACTATTTAATAATGCACAGCATTGACCTGCGCAAACTTACTCGATTAGCTCGTAACGATCTTGACATCATAAGTAAAAAGCCGCAAAAAAGGGACTCCTTGCGATCGATGTAAATCAAGTCAATCATCCCCAATATGGAGGGAACGATATGCAGTAAGGCTAATTCTTAAACTCTGCGAATTACGCGATTAACTTTCATAAATCGCTATAAATAATGCACCCAAAAAACTGCGAGTCGTTTGTAGATTTAGTAATTCCAACTAAAAAAACTGCAGGTCTATTCATTTTATGAATAAAACCATTGCCAATCGTTTGTATTTTTCTGCGGGTTAAGGAGATCAAAGCTAAACTGCGATATTCGCAATATTTTATAGAGTAATTAATTATTGAAAAATATTTTATTCGCTACCGCGATTCGGTATCTGCGCATGCGCACCATCAGCCCCGTTTAAAAAAAGATTTAAAAAATCTATTTTAAATTCATATTACATTGATATGATTATTGGAGCTTTTATAAACGATTGATGCAAACGCCATTAAATAGAATCAATTATTGCTGCATTCAAGGTATGTGCAACTGCGCATGCGCAGTGACTGAGTCGCGGCAGCAGATAGAATATCTTTTTTTAATTAATTACTTAAAGAATATTGTGAATATCGCAATTTAACTTTGATCTCCTTAACCCGCAGAAAAATTACAAACGATTATCGGTGCTTTTATATAAACGATTGATGCAGACACAATTAAATAGAATCAATTATTTGCTGTATTCGGGGTATCTGCAGTAACCGAATCTCGGCAGCGGATAGAATATTTTTTAATAATTAATTACTCTGTAAATATTGCGAGTTTCGCAATTTAGCTTTGATCTCCTCAGCCGGCATAAAAAATTGTAAACGATATCGGTGCTTTTACAAACGATTGATGCAAACGCAATTAAAAAGAATCAATTATTGGTTGCATTTGGGGCTTATGTTATTGCGCATGCGCATATACGAAACGCGGCCGCGAATAGAGTATTTTTTAATAAAAATAATCACCTTCTTCACCCGTAGAAAGTTACAAGCGACATGGATTTTATTCATAAAAAACTCGAACTTCGATTAAAAAATATATTTTTTACTAATTTCATGCTACTTTAACATTTCATCCAATGGTTGTCTAAAGTCGAAAAGATCCGCAATTTTTTTTAGTTGAAATTACTAAATCTGCAAAGGGCCCAATAATCCACAGTTTTTAGATGCGTTCGTTGTAGCGATAAATGAAAGTTAACGGCTTAGTTGGCGGCGCTCGATTCTTACACCAAACGCACACTTGGTACACATCCGTATATTATAGTGTCGGATGCACCGTAACGAGTATCTCGCACGTCTCCGGCGACGGACAAAAGGGCCATGGGGTATATATATATATATATATACGAGAGCCGAGAGAGCCGATTGCCACTATACCTATACTGCCTGCGCGCGCACTGGGCACCCACACGCTTTGTCCCTCTTCCTCTCTCTCCCTCTGGAGTGGCTATGTAGACGAAATGCTCAGCGGGAGAGATATGCCAGTGCAAGAGAGAGAGAAAGGGAAATAGTCTTATAGATCAGAATCGGGCGTTCCGCAACGGATGCCCGGCATAGCGCAATCGCATTCTTACATCATCAAGCGCGTGCTTTAACCCTCTGCGTCTCTGTCTCTGGCTCTGTCTGTGAGTGCAGGGCGCGCCTCTATGTCTGTTTACGTCCTCGTTACCGCGGATTATTCTCTCGCATCTACTGTCCCTTTCTTCCCTTCTTTTTTTTTTTTCGTTCGTCGCGGAGCTTTTGCACGTCCGATCGGGACTATCAGTAGGAATGGATGTTTGACGCACCCATTAAAAACTTTCCTCTGAGTTGTTGTTTTCTCTCTACCGTTCGGCTTTTATTCTCTCCCTCGTTTTATTTCATTTGGAGGCAACCTTTGTCGCTATATATAAGCGCAGCCGGAGCGAATTACCGCATTAAACGCTTGCGGTCGAGCGATAGATTTGTTTTAACCGATGTGTTTGGAATTGACTGTCGCGCTGACAAATGCATATATCCTCGTTTTTCAAATACTTCGGCTACTGTGTGTGTCTGTGCTTTTTTTATGAGATTTCGCTTTATCGCGTGTGCGGAGCTGGAATAGTTTTGGACTTGGGTGGTAGATAACGAGTATTCTGTGACAAGTTGAGTGTGATTAATTGAAGCGATTTCTGCTTTTCGTGGTGAAGCCCAATTCACTTTTTTTTTACTTTAATGGAATTATTTCAATTATGAATAAACTTATTCGTGTATACACAATTTTTAATTGATCATTTCTAAACACTTTTTTTTGTCTAAACAACAAAATGCTAGAATCGTTAGAATAAGTTAGAAGTGAATAAACATGTTTTTTAAAATTCGCTATAATTAAATTGAAGTTATTTAGTTCTCCAAAACAAAGTTGATTAATTTATTCTTTTTGTAAACTAGAGCTATTCTTATAAGTTTATGAATACTTCATAATCTATATTATAAATTTCAAGTATCTAGCACCATAACATGTTTATTTAAGCGAATAAAATGCCTTATATATTTTTTATTTAAATTCATTTAAGTTCACAGTTATACCTACTCTTCTTAAAATTTAAATAATAACGTTAAATGGTAAAAACAAATTATGCAATTCTAAAAATTTTAGCATTAACAACTTTATAGTGAAAATTCAAAGAATTTTAAAACATACTTTTTTAAATTAAAAATAAATATTGTGAGAAATGAAATTTAAAGTAGTAGTGCTACTTCTTGAAACTCGGATAGTTTGTTGACCTAGAAAAAGCGATCGTCACAGAGTTCGATGAATGAGCAGTTTATATTTATTGTATTATTCATGTGCGTGAGCTGCTATTAATAATTTCCGTGCTAAGAATAAATGATTCCGATACTTATTTTTAAATCGAAGGACTATTTATTTTCGCTCAATTACAGTCGAATAAAATTTGAATGTATTGTGAGATTTTTAAAGGTATTAACATTTAGTTAATAATTCTTTAAATACCGCTTTAAAATTCGCAGCAGCCGCGAATATTATTGTATAAAGTAATAATAATTTTTAACTTTAACGGGTATTTAATTAAAATACTTCTCGGTATGAATTTCATTGAAACTGGAAAAGGCCAATTTTGTAACAGTTAATAACATTTTTTAATCAACCGTACATTAAAACCGTATGTTTTTAATCAACATCAACCCGTACTAGTAAATTTTATTTTAAAACTGTTAATAAGAAATTCCACAAATAACGGTAGGAAAATACGGTGTGTAAATGAAATACGCCCTTCGATTTCGAAATTCTAAATTTTTTTACGGTACAGGAAATCTATTAATTAATTTTTTTTTCTCTTTAAATTGCATTTTTAGAGATTTAGTTATAAATAAAATGTATGAATTAAAGTATGAAATGAAATTTTTTATGACATTCAAGAGGCTACATATCAAATATTTACAAATTTTTTTAAATATGTATATATTTGAATTTTTGTTCTTTTTCAATTACATTATTAAAATAAAAGATCTATACTGGACAGTTATATTATTATTTTGCTATAAGATTTTTATTTATGTAGAATATAAATATGTAGATTCGAATCTCCAGTTTCTTCTGAATTTCTTTTACCAAAATTAATATAATTAATATAATGCTTATCTATATTTAATAGTATTATTAACAAATGTTAACCATAGTAATTATTCCTTATATCTGAAAATTTTAAAACAAATCTTTGTAATAAAATGTTTTTTCATTTTCTGCATATTTAAGATTTTTTTTTTAATTTTCATTCTCTACATTTAAAAAAAAAATTTAATTTCCATTTTCTGCATATTTTGAACAGGAACTTCAGATTACGAAGATTTCAAATTATTTTTAGTCATCCTGGTTTACGGGAATTGAAATATTTTATCGCAGCCGACTTCATCGCTCATTTAAAGACTTTATCAGAGGATGTTAATGAAACGTGGAATCGTCCGATAAAGCCTTGTATTCCAAAAACACGCACTGATTTGATTCCAACATAAACGCGATTGTCTATGACCTCAATTGTCGTTTCAATATCAAAAACCAAACGCAACCTACCTTTTCCAGGCGACCTGAGCGGCTTGCCAGCGGTTTGCGCCGCGACCGCAGCCGCAGCGGCACTCAGCAGTTCAGCCATAGGTTGTCCCGAGCCATTGTGAGCCAAGGTCGAGACGTGATGGTGATGATGATGGAGACCGAAGAGGAAGGGCTCGCTCGGCGGCTCGCGAAACGTCGTGGGCGTCGAGGAGGATGAGCAGGTCGTCTGCTGGTGGTGATGGTGATGCTGCTGATGGGCCATCGTCGGTGTGGTACTGCGAGCTGCGGCTGCGTAGAGGAAGGACGAGGAGCTCGGCGAGCCCGAGGGACTGCGAGCACGGCGTGGACCGGTGCTCAGGTTGAGGGGCCGCTCGTCGCAGTCGTCGTTGCTGCTGACGGCCAACGCCTGGAAGCCCACCGATGCCTGGGTGCTGCAGTAGCTCGCCGCCGAGGCTGGCGACATCATCGGCGACGCTGGACTCGGTGTGCAGGGCGGCGAGGTCAGGCTGCCCTGTAGGTTTTCATGGAAAAATAGTCTTTCAGTATTATTGAGATATTGTAAGATCGATAATGAAAAGAACATAGGTATTTTTGCTCTAAAATAAATGATTTGACTGAATGATTTTAAGGGGAAGGCAGTAGAAC
>UELV01176449.1:0-21544 GCA_900490015.1 Megastigmus stigmatizans | reverse complement strand
TTATTTTAAGGGGACGGCCTCCTTAGAATCTTTAACGTGCATATAATTTGAGCATGATTTTGAATATTTTATTGCCAAGTTTACGATCTGGCTCTGATATCTTGCTATGTTAAGTACACATTTGGTCTACAGCTGGTTGAGATGCAGCGAACAAGATGTATTAAGTGAATGATTACGTAAATTATTGGTAGTTGAATATTGTTTACACTATTTGAGATAGGCTTAAATTACGATCATTAGATGTAAAAGACTGTAATCATATATTAATGCATAAAGGATCGCTATGTTTTATGGAATTGAAGAAGATTGTATGAATGATCGTGTAGCTGTGTTAAATATCTAATTTAGGAGTAATCAAATCTCGCTTAGAACGCAGCGCTAATTCATTCATCATCGTTAAACTCACTAAGAGCATCTTCAGCGTAATTAAAGTAATCAACAGGTATCGTCGGGCTTAATACTCAGTTAACCGATTGTTGCATTAGCATTGTACGGTTGTTGATTTATTTAATGAGCTAGTACACACTATTAAGTTATTTAAAACCTCAACTGTTTTTTTATACATTTGAATTTAAGAAAAGATTTTTTATGCATTAATCTCTACATTGTACCATTGGTATCAAATATTTCAGCTCATAGTTAGAAAAATTGAAGTCATGCTTTGCTGTCTAATGTTTTATATTTAAAGTTATTTATGTAAATACAAATTTGTTTCAACCGGTAAATCAATTTAACTCAAAGCAAATGAACTCAAATTTATTTAAATATTGCACTAATGTTGTACAATGTATAATTTACTTGTAATTGTATAATAGAATATTTTATAATTTACATATTTTATTACAATTATAACTATAATGAAATTTATATATATATATATATATATATATAAATCTCATCTATATATATCATAATATTGGGTATGAGATTTCTGAAAGGTCTTTGGGCATCTATTTTTATGTAATATATCCATGTATAAATATATACTGTGCTATTAATTTCTGACTTCTTGACTGACTGATTACTTTTTCTACAGTCTCTTATTAATATCTGACTCTTCTTCTTATTTTTATACTAACGAATCTCAGTAGTTATTTATATATTAGACTCTTGTAAGCTATAGTGTACATAATTTATCATGAAAATATGTATATACAATATAAATAAAAAATCGAAAAACAGGAGCAGATAAAACTGTAGATTATCATACTCATCAAAGAAGCAAATAATTACCATACAAGGAGCATTAGTACTCAATGAATAAAATTTCATCTCATCATAATTAATACAAGATAGGCTTTTATATTAGGTCATAGATTTGCGTAATTTCAAATAGTCTGCCTTTTTTAAAAAAAATGAAGGAAAATATGTTGGTTCATCCCATCGAATCGTATTCATTAGAAAGATTACGTAAATAGTTCAGCGATTATAAAGCTCAATAAAGTAAAAAGTGTCCTTATATAATGGGTACATTAACATCTTGTGCAGCCTCTGGAACCATAATCAATAATCCAATGTATATATAAAGTTTACGCTAAAGAATATTCTAAATAAGACAAGAAAAATTAACGCTACGAAGGAGACATAGGTATAATTAGCGTTCATATTTCGTGATGATTTCTCAATTTGGACAAGACAATGAAGATAGTTTTTAAATTACAAACCGCAATCTCTAGTGAATAATAATAATCTAATTAATGATCGATTTGTAATCCGATTTTATGGTTCCCGACATTGTGCACGACTATTTAAGCATAAACCAATGCGTTTTTAATCGAAATAGAACCGCTCGATTTGCGGCCAAGACTTTAGCCTACGCGCTATTACAAGCAGCGAACGCACTGAATCAGGTACATTGCTCAAACGGATACTTTCTGCAAGAAGCGTTTTAATTGATACCGTGGCTGCGGAATGTTTTTGCCGTACGCGGGGTAATCGCATATCTATCATTGAAATGAAAGAAAAGAGCTCAGGAAAGGAGAGAAGAGTTAGGGAAAAAATTGATTTGAATGCCATATACTCACTTGCAAAAATGTATAATTTAATCACGGCAATAAATTAAACTATTTTTTCTGATAGAAATGACTTTATATTGTGCTTTAACGTAAGTAGATGGGGATTGAGAAACTCAAAAACTACTAAACGCATAGAATATTTATATCGTGAACGATTTCTTTGTTATATGAAAAACGCGCTATTAGATAAGAGTGGCAATATTTGTAAAAGACATCAGTTATTATTTTAATTAAGGAAACGTATGTAACTTGTGGTCAATTCATTGATAATGCATTATGATCTTAAATTTTGCTGACGCTAAATAAGCATCGTTGCAATTAGCACGCACGCAATTTTGGATGTTGCTAAACAACTGAATATAGATTTTAGAAAATGATAACAAATTCAAGTATTCGACACTGTCGCTATCCGTTTCGTGCAGAACTGTCATTCAAAACTAATAGTTGAAATATTAACTCATATGTATCATTCGGCTAAATTAAGATCGATCTAATAGAGAGCCAAAGATCCGAGAAATATATTGATAAGCGCTTCGCATGTTATAAAGTAGACTACGCAAATGACACGCTTTATAACGCATGAAAACGATCAGCGAATTGCGAGATGCTACTAGAATAGTATGCAGGTGTGCGTTTGGTTGGATGATTTCAACTGGAAAGTGCGAAAATACTAGTTTCCAGAGTAACGAGCACGCGAATATCACCTATTGGTGGGGTTAGTCGAGGCTAGAGAGAGAGAGAGAGAGAGAGAGAAAAGAAGATGATTATGAAAAATAGGACGACATCGAAAGTTAATTATTGCATCGTCAATATGTGTAATCGTACGTGTGTTCGAGTGTCACCGAAGTAAAAGAGAGTGACAGAAAGAGAGAGAGAGAGAGAGAGAGAGAGAGAGATTGGCGGTGAAAACTGAAGAAACCGATGACTTTTTTTTCCTTTCTGCCCCCCCCCCTCCACTAGATAATTGCACCTGTGTCATGTCGAACCTATGCCCGCGCGTATATAAGTGCAGTTTTGCCGGTGATATTTTAGAAGAAAAACAGAAGGAATGGTCGCGCTACGCGTACATGCTAATCATACGTAACAATCACGCGATGTTGCGAGTTTGTTGGGAAAAGTGAAGGCTCGAGCATATAAGTATTGCATTTCTATATCTGTGGCTAAAGAAAAATGGATTGTTAACTACGAATTCATAATTGTTTTATCTTTCTATTTTTTACGTTATTAAAATAATATTAAAATCGAGATTAAGACCTTTTGACCGTAGCTAATTGCTTTTCCGAATCGCATATACTCTTTCAAAACCGTGCTTTTCCACTTCGCTCTGCACTTCATAAACAATTCACTGAAAATGAGCTTCGTTTGGGTGTTTTGCCGCTCGTGTGACTATTATGCAGCAAGTTTCAGTACATTCGACTATTTAGATAATAGTAGGTGTTTCGCTGTAAAATAACGGATTTATCTTCGACCGTAAATTGTTGTCGGTTTTCCTAAATTTGAATAAATATTATTTTCTAAGAATACGCACATGTAATACATACCCCATTTACGAGAATATTTAGATTACATGAAAAAGCTAAGGTAATATTTTGTCAAATTACATACGTAAGTAATCGTGAATAATAATAATAACTCTTAATGCAGTAAAAAAATCTTTGGTTTAAAATGTACAGAAATAGTGTATACCGACAACTTGTGATTATAAACATTTAGGAAATATTTCACAAATATTTAAATAAGATAAATAATGAATATTGTTACAAGACGGGTTTCAATTAACTTCTTATGATTAAATTTCGCCGACTGAGCATAATAATATGTAAGAGGGCCTAAAACCAAAGTATCTGAAATATCAATTGTCGTTCATAAACGCTCATATTCTCAGAACGACATAAGCTTAGTACAACGATTAATAATCAAAGAAAAACGTGAAAACCAAACGTTAATAACGCCCAACCATAGTTAAACTCGTGATCCGGTCGATTTCCCCGATAATCGGTAGGTATAACAATCCACAAAATGCAAGAAAATGCACATTAAGCAGTTTTAAAATTCTCACCACCGCGGCTAAAAGCTAATTAACCGCGCAACGAATAAAGAAATTTTCAATGTCTCTCGTTTACAAAAGTGCTCGGTAATGGTAGGCAATCCTATCACGAATTCGTCCAAATGGAATATTTTTCTCTGAAAACGATTGATACTTTCTAGGCGACCGCGATAGCAACTGGCAGGTGGCGAAGAAATTTACGATTTTACGATAAAATTGCACAGCTGATTCGTACCTTTCTATAGAGGAAAAGTTTTTCTGGTTTAGCCGCTGTATACTGAGATACGGAGATCGAATTTATCCGTAATAAAGTTATAAGATTTTATTGTGGTTGTTTCGAAATGTGATTTTGCGCTAATGCGAAGAATCAATAAAAATGTATTAGAGAATCGGTGGTTTCATCATTCTTGCTCATAAGCAAACATTAATTTATCCATTGTTTGCTAATTTGATAATGGACAGTTTTTGAATATCTCCTTTTGTATTTTTAACACTCTTTTCATCATGCAGTTAAGTAATTGTTTTATTGTCAAACTCAAAAGACCAATTATATTTTTGACCACCAATTATATGCCATTAAATATTTATGAATTTGACAGTACAGTAATATGTATTTCTTACTTTGATTACAGGTAATATTAGCTTCTATTTCATTTTCAAATTTTTAACCTATTTGATTGGTATTATGAAATTCATCAGCTATCAATCATAATTAATGATAGACATGTCACATAATGGAAATAAATGTTATGCAAGAAACAAAAATAATCTTATGTCCGATTCCGTAACGTTTATACTTAACAAAAACTCTATAAAATAATTTTTGTATATAAAAAAAAACTGACTCTATGATTAATCAAATAACAACACTCGCGAACTGATACAAGCAATTTGCATTTCTTCTTATATAAACCATGAAAAGAAATTTTTTAATCTATACACAAGGTTCCACGTCGCAGTCCTAAATTACTTGGGACTTGTCTTGAGCGTCGCTACGGTTTCGCGGTTGCTAATCTTTTGCGAACGTATACTAGTTAGTATACCGGTTTTCCTTGTATGGGTGAGAATGTAAAAAATTTCGCTTGAGGGGCGTTCGCTCGGGTCACCGTTGTTTCTATAATTCCCCACGAGAGATGATAACAATTTTTTATAGGCTTCGCACGTGTTTTTTTTAGATGCTACGTGTACATCTTTCATTTTTTTTCATCAACAACTCTCTTTTTTAATTTTAATTAGAGCAGCGTCCCTATAAAATATGTTGCTTAGAAAATCATAAAGTGTATTAAAAACTTTAATAAAAGTGATATTTAGGTCGTACTTATAGTTAAAAAGTTAACCGACCACTTAATTCGAGTGTTACTTTTAGCGCCACATCATTACACAGACTAGTTTTTCTCAGTACAAGCATTGCATATTTCATAATCAGTTCTAATTTTTATTTAAATCGCTGCAGAACTGTATAGACTATGTACAAATTTGTATAAATACTAATAGCTTATGCATTTGTACGGTAAATATATACCATCAGTGTACCTATGCGATTAAACTAAAAATTATTCACTTTTATTGTAAGAATTTAGCTGATCAATTATATAGAAATATTATATTTATACTTTTCTCCAAAATAAATTCTCATTCTTGTTAATTAAAATGCATTTATAATAAAATAGTTATCAAATAAAAAGAAATTAACAGTTTAATATTATCATAAATGCACTTTATAAATGCGTACACGTACGGATTAAAATATTAAGACTTTTAAGCTGCATTGAACTTCACCTCTCAACTTTATTCATATATTGTCCTTATATATTCGCAGTTAAAATTTCACTTAGCATCAGGTGATTCACTCATTAGAAAATGAACCAGCAACTGCACGATCGAAAGCCAGTTTATAGTTATATACTTTCCAACCAGAACGACAATCCTCCGCACTGTTTTCATTTTCACGAAAGTAAGAAAATCCAGCTTAATATGCGATACTAAACCTTAAAAAAAAAAGTTTGTTGCCTCCTCAACGTCAGTCTCAAAAATCTCGCGATTTCGTTTATACCGTACCTCCGCAACAATCGACCTAAAAGCGAATCCCATTCAACTTTATTCATTACATTAAATTCTCATTAGCTCGATTGGGCTATACCTATCCCCGAATGAGAAACCAAGAGGACCGTTAAAACGTATAAGAAAACTGTGTCGAGCCCAATAAAATGTCAGCCTCTAAAAAAAACAACTATAAACTTGTACAAATCGCCGAATAATAGTCGAGATAATAGTCGAGATAATAGTCGCTATATACGCGCACACGAATTTCAAAGTGAATACTTGAATAAACACGTGTGTAGTCGAATGCTCATTGATTAGCATTTAACGAAGATTTTCGCTGCGCTCGATTTCCGTTACGAAAGCCCATGCGCTCACACGGACACACACACACACACACACACTCACATGTGATTCCGTGGGACGTTTTGAGAAGCGATGGCGGCGACGGGGACTCTTGACTCCCAAGCTCGAGCCGCGTCAAGCAAAGTGGGTCACTAGGCTATACGCTCGCCGCGGTCGCCACCTTAGTTTAGCGCCAATATTCAGCCGGTCATCCTCCTCTGATTCGACGAGGAGAGGAATTTCCGGAAGTTCGGTGCCTCGCTCGCTCGCGCGCGCTTCAACGATTTTTTCAGACGAGAGAGAGAGAGAGAGAGAGAGAGAGAGAACGGTCCTCGTCATCGTTGTCTGCGGTGAGTCATCGTTATTGCTTGTGCCGAGATTCGGCACGCAAGAATTTACAAGAAAGAGCTGAATATGTTATTTTTACAATTCGAATGAGATTTGTGAAGTTTCGGATGCGGCGTGTAAATGTGTTGCGCTTCGATGATTTTCCAGTTTGAGAAGAGTACGGGATCGACCAGTTTTATGAAATTGAAATGATTGTAGCCGATATTTAGAAAATTTTTTTAATTAATTTCCTAATTTCCAAAAATGACAGGATCTAAATAAAGTTTTGTTGATATCGAAATGATTGCAAAATCGGCATCCTAAAATTCATGGTCCCCTCGTATTTGTCGATATTTTATAGGAAGGGTTATATGTTTATAAATACGCTCTAAATTTTAAAGCTAAGTAAAACTTTAATGATCGTAAAACAGCAGTATATTTTTGTTTTCTACAGAACGCACAGCATTTACAGAGTACACAAAGTAATTAAGTGTTTGTTTACTTTGATAATAAAATACGCTACCAACTAACATGCTTTACGCTACAAAGCAATCATTTGTTATTTATTACAATGTAACTGTTTGTTATAACTTCACAGAATACATAACTATAGAAATACAACTTCATAATAACATACATTTCGTTATTAATTTCAGATTCGGAATATTTTTATAAAACAAATATATATATATATATATTTACTCCATTTAAAAAACGTGTACAACTCTACTTAATTTATTAATTGCTGTGATAAAGAACCTATTTGTTAAGGCTATAATTGAATTGCTACAAGCTACTCCATTTGAATCCCAAATAAGCGCAAACCTTATTAATTAGACAGAACCACTAGAAGCAAGCCAGTGCAAATAAAGCAGAAAAAAATGTGCGGGAAGTGCTGACCTTAAAAAGACGGTCGGATCGACCGCAAAATATTCGCTTTTGCCCAGTATACGTATATATGTATATAAATATAAAACAGGAGGCGCAGAACCGCGGTGCGATACACAAGCGATTATTCACTTGTAGCTGCGGCTCACGTATAATACGAGTGCGCGCGCCATGGAGAGTAGGATGTAGAAACCAGAGCATCGTATTAAACGCGTCCGAAGACTTTTACCTTCGATGGCATCGCGCGCATACACCTTTTTTTCCTCCGTGCAGGCTCAATCGAGCGTAGAACAGTCTAGAAAATATATAATACGCGTTCTTTCACGGTTGGGCGAGAAAAGAAGGAGAGGAGCGAATGAAAAAGTAAAAATACAAATTCTCAGTTGGAGAAACGTTTGACCTGTTAGCGAGGATCCGATACACTCGCATGCTCGGATGCAAGAATAGAACGAAATTGTAATTGTCTTTTGTTGTAACATAGATGTGGAATTTTATTGTGACGATTGACTTTTGGATACGTCGATCGTGCAAGTTATAAAGGAAGATTAATAACGGTGTCGAAAGGAGTTTTTCGAAAATTTCAATACCTTAACATTCTCTTGAGTTTGATCTTGAATACATGCGTGAGCATCTCATACAAGCTTGTATGCATATAGATACGTTGCATCATGTATCCGTATTGAGATTCGACATGGAAACGACATTATTTGTGAAATCTTTCGCATAAATGAGTTGATGATGTAGTCAGTCGCTTCTCAAGCTGCGCAATATATATATATATATATACAAAGTTAATTATCAACACTATAATTGATGCATAAAGCGCTTCTCTGTATTTCATTGGTGATGATAGCAGTTTATTAAGTTCGAGGACACATAAAAGTTATAGAGATTACTCCTCCCACTTTATGCGCTCTTCCACTTTGTCAAAGCATCAGAAACAATCGCAAAGTGGAAAATGTATAGTCATGATTGTTGTTGTTCAGCTATTGAGACTATCGATAATTACACGAAAAATATTTTTGCATTGAAAACAGAGTTTATCACAATTCAAGATAGAACGCAAATATATTTTGTGTGTAATGAAATGAAATGTCCAGTCAGACACTGTGCAACAGATGATTTCGGATAAAATTTATAGTAAGTCGGCACGGCGTCACTTTCAAGTTCACTGGTCACCCTTCTTAGTGCCGATGAAGGCTTTACGGAGGTGCATTCTTTAGTGTTACAAAATGTTCTACTTCCAGATCCCCGATATTCGATTAGAAGCACTTCGTTTTCGTAAAAAAAAGACAATATATGCATTAACAAAGTTTATTATCAATTTTAACGCAATAAACGGTTAATTTGACGCATAATTTTAGGTTGCTCTTAAGTTACATGTATTTACGCACTTGCTTATAAGCTTGTACTGTTTGGGAAAGACGATAATCGTCTTAGTTAATAGAGAATAGTTTTCTATAGATATAGCTTTTACGGAAGAAATTAATACAAATTAAAACAATATAAATGTTTAGCTAAATGTAGTCGTAAATTAAACTTCAGACTAACCAAATTATTGAGTACATCATTATCATAACTAACACGTTCATTGATCAAACGAATGTAAAAATAAATTAATTATAGTATATACAAAAAATTGTACATGTGCTAAAGTATTTTCTATATACTTAGGTACTCAATGCTCTGCTTTTATAAGCATTATCATCGTGATAAATTGACTTCAGGTTGTTCTGCATGACAATGTGACTATACAGTCACATACAAAAGTTAGTTTTTACGTAAACCGTAAATAAATAATTCTATAATGTGAGTTTTAATTTATATAATAAACTGAACAATATAAGCTTTGAAAATTCTAAATCCGATCAATGGTAAAAAAAGTAGCATATTTTTTTATAAGAGCGTATTTTGCATTGATAAGCAACAATAACTTATCCAATGCCACTTTTTTACTATTGATCCGATTTGGAATTGTTAAATCTCATATCGTTCAGTTTAACATTCTCCACAAATCACCTAAATATAAATTTAAAATTTACATTATAGAATTATTTACTTACGAGGTAAGTAAAAACTAACTGTTGGACGTGACTGTATAGCCAGAACAACCTTAAATTTTTTCGTCCTCAGACAGAGGAATGATAGGAAACTTTTCAAAATTAATTTCAAACGCAAATGAAAAAAAAAACGACAGGTTTAAAATCATTTTCAATGATTACTTTCAATTATCGATCAGCGAATACAATTTACAAAGTAACAAGATATAGACATTAATATTATGAAACGACAAGACATTGAACTTAGTAGCACAGAGTATATGATGAGTACAAAAGGGAAGAGATGGCAGAAACATAAGCATAGATGCATTAGCTCTTTAAAATTACCGCTACAGTATACACAGTCGTGGAGAGTTAAAGACCAAATCAAATTTTTAATGGGGTACGGAATCTGAATGATCTCGGAGTGAGAAACCTCTAAACGGTTGGTGTTTTTTGCAATTTGGTTTTAGGGTGCACGTGGCGAGAGGCACTGGGAACGTGCGTATTGGAATCGGACTTTGGTTTCACATTAAACTGTGCCTTCAAAAAATCGGGCCTATTTCGGGTCCGTAATCTCGGAGGCGTCAAGGGCTACGTTGGTCTTGGTGAGTTTTCCCCTCTGTCTCCCCATTCCCCCACCCACTGGCACCTTTCTCACTCCCTCTCGAAAGACTGAAAATGTGCGAAAAACCAAAAAATAAGAAAATGTATAATTTAAAGAAAAATCAATGTGTATTAACATGTACATTTTGTAAACTATTTACAAATAAACTTATATCTATCTATCTATCTCTTTTCTCTGCTTGTCTCTTGAGAGCTGCCTGTGTAAAAATGATAGCACAAGGGCCCGCTTACTTCTCTCCTTGAATGAATGGATCGAGGCGCCTTCGCAAATGCATTCAGGGGCCGTGTATTCGAAATTCTGTATATATAACATGTGTATATTAATGGTGCATTTACGATTGTTATCTTGCAAGTGTGTGCACGCCTTTATGCGCCTTACCTAACCTTTCATTCTTTCAGGTGATTTATTGAAGAAAGTGATGACCTTGAAAATTTAAACGTAATATATAGGCACATTTTTCTAAAACCTCGCTTGTTAAATAACATATTATATCAAATATTATTATTATTAAAAAAAAAGATATTATCTTTGACAGATGTGATTGACGATTGAACTCGTGTTGGAACACTGTAGTCTTCTTCATATACCTTTGTATACTAGTTAAAGTTTTGGACTTGGAAAACTGCACAAACTGGTATCGAAAAATTTAAACCTTTCGAGATATAACACTTTTTTGAGAAATGCGATTTGATCTGTGAAACTTCACAGCTTGAAAACGTGAAATACTCAAACTAAATGCTTTATAACTAATGTATCCTATTTATGTATTAACTGCCTTTCTAAACGTGTGAAATATTTAAAAAAAAAAAATATGTTTCAACTACTCTATTGAACCGCATAAGCTAATTTTCTGTATTTTAGAAAATAGAATACTATTTTCAGGTCTTATTTAACCATAAAAAATTCTGATAGTTATTGAGATTTGCGCAAATTTCAGTGCGTCAATCGCGATTATTTTGGAGCCGCCTAGAAAAACATCATCGCTACATTGTCGAGACTTCGAAATTGCGTATATAAGTTCACTGCTCTTACATCGTATGCACATGCATGCAAGTCATGTCGTAAATCTTCAGTTCCGCGATTAGTGTCATAAAAAATACAATACTCCACAGTTGCGATGAAAATATTATTCGACGCGTTTTTTCTTAACATAACAACAAACGGAATTTATGACCTGGTATGTTTAGAGGATACTCATTTTTACGCTTTTAGAAACATTTTTATGTTGAGTTTTCTTTTTAAATAAGCTCTCGTTTTCATAAATGTTGTAAATAATTCATCTCGTGTATGTTTTAATTTTATCATCGCTTTTAATCCAACTTCTTTCAATTTTACAAGATAGTTGATAAAATTAGTAGAGTAAATGAGAAGAGATTAGCGTGTAACAATGGCTCCACAGGGATTATTGTGTTAGAATCATTTAGATAATAGCTTCAATTATGTAAAACCTTTAAATTGCCATAATTCATTCGACACACACCATTTATTTTTCTTTTGTTTCGTGACTACCTAATCACCAATTTTCTTCGCATTAAAAATTTAAGTTCTTTAGGCACAATGGATTTGGAATTTTAAACAAAGGGAAAGTAAAATATTTTCTTAAAAAACAAACTAGGAAACAGTATACAATTCGCTTTCGAGTGAAAAGGCGTCATTTATTTTCTGAATTTTTTATTGCTGTTTCCACTTTTGTTCAATTATTCTCTTTTGTATCACTAAGACGATGAAACATTTTTCTAAAACCAATACTGACTGCAAAAAATCTTTTAAGGGTAATGTATAAATCATAAAAAGTATCCATTACCTTCAGCTAATTACACAAATTTCTGCAAAATGACTTAACGCATTGTAATCGTCAAAAATGGCATAATTTATGCAAAGTCTACCTGGGGACAAAATTATAGGTAACCTTGACTCCTTAATGACATTCTCAAACAAAAAATAAAAAAATCAGTGCCACACAATTTCACGTTAACCCGCCAGATATTCGCTCACGGGCATCTTCCAACCTACACTCGCTGCACGCGTCCGGCCGATGTGAAAGTATATAAGTATGTACAACCAACTGGACAATATTCGGTCCAGTGCAACCTTGGGGCACATTTAGTCGCGTGTGTCATTTCGACACTTGCAGTACACAGCGGACCTTGAATTTTTATAGACGCCGCGTCTGTTTACTTTTCTTCGAACCATTCTATACTCTTCATCGTACGCGTGCGATAGGAGATGAATCGATTAGAGGACGGAAACCGATCTTCGACTGCGGCTGATGTAGAAAAACACCCTTGAAAGTAGAAATTTTTCGATGACTTGTTACTCAAAATGCTAAATAAGCGTTTCTATTAAGACTGAATTCATCAAAGTACATCCTTGATTTACATGCCAATGGGATTTGGAAGATCGCTAATTTATGCTAATGTACACTGAATTAATCAGTATTCTTTCCGAATCTATGCCCTATAATCGCACGAGATTTATATTTAAATCCTTTATAATTAAGCTATCTTTTAATCTTTGTTATGCATTAATTTAGACCTCTTCACTTTCCCATACTTCAAATTAATAGCCTCTAAATGTTGACAAATCATAAGATTAAATTTCATCAAAACTGAAATCAACTGAAAATTCAGCGTCAAGATGCACAGATTAAATCGCAAAACATATATCCTTATATCCTCGGTCAATTAAAAGATGCCCGATCACTGATTTCTGCCGCAACTAATTATACTTATGGGGATATTTCACGCAACCAATGCTCCAATTACGTAATAAAATCCAACGCGGTATAGAAGAAGAAGAAAAAAACTTCATTAGTCAAGCTGAGCTCGTGTGCAGTTATCACTGAACCTAAAGCATATACTAATTCTCGGGACGCGCGTGCATTTTATAAACTATTGATTTTGTTACGTTCGCGGCAACGGGTCTTCCTATTCGTGGCCTACCGTAACCGCTATAATATGTATAGACACGTATATGCATAACTTAGTGTGTACGAGGTGCATAAAGCGCGCTTCAAACGTCTGCTCCCGCGATTTGTTCCGCGTCCGCAGACGCCACTGGTTAACTAGGAAATTTATATAATTTATCCAAAAGGTGCGAATGAATGTGCCTCTATATTACTTTTCTTCCGATAAAAGTGTGTCGAGTAACGATACGCGCGCGCGCGCGCTTCTTTACGTCCGATTCGACGCTTGAATAGTAATGACGACTACCTGTGCCCGTCTGCGCTTTACTAATGCGACTGTTTCACACCTTGAAAGTACTTATGGATTTGAGAGACTTTGTCCGAATACTTTCTTTTTTTTTGGGAAACTATAGATTTAAGTGGCGATCACTGTGATTGGAAAAGCTGTAAGATGACTTTTTTGCGTGGATACACATCGGGCATGGCGTAAACATTTTGAGAAGGTTTCTTGTATGTAAAAAGCGCAGAATTTCTGATTTAAGTTATTCCAAAATGGCAGTACTAGAAAATCGTAAAAAGTTACGGGAAACATGATTTATGATAAAAATTAGCAATTATAGTTAAGATGATTTTAATCATGTAACCAATCACCTGTCGATGTTTAAAGTTCTTTAACGACCGTCTTTAGGTAACATCGGACGCACAACTTTATGCGCGTTCATTTTTATATTATAGTGGCTAGATGCTCCTACGTAACTTTTTAAACTTTGCCATGATTCTATTGAACGACGCTTATTATAAAAATAGCTCGCTAAAAAGAATTCCCCTGTATAGCAAGTAGCGAGGAAGCGATTTCGTAGCGAAATATATGAAAATCAGACATTACGATAACCGACGAATCGACACTCCACGTTCGCATTTCAATTCTCATTCTAACCAGAATAATCTTATGGAAGCCAAATATTAGAAGCCATAGGTCAGTATCATCGGCGCTCATACAAGTTCATTCCTTAATATAGCTGAGCAAGACTCAGTGGATTGTATAATATAATATATACGTTGCACAAAATGCCAAGCGACACACTCACATGCACTATAAATCAAATGACCCATCGGACCGCGACAATGATTGGTCCGCGTATAGAAAGTCCGCAGCCGCTGCACACACATACACACGCACACACACACTGGCCGATGGCTGTTGATTTCGTGTCTATATGCATTTTCCATGTCGCGTTTTATTATACTCGCGCAGATAGTCGCTGAGAGATTATTACGTAAGCGAAAGGAGCCGCGCACGCCACTTGTTTAACCTCTGCCCCATGTGCGACTGCACGTTTATATATATATATATATATATATATATATGCTCCTTCGAGACTTATTACCATGTCGATAAATAGACTTTGTTGTATAGGAGGGCCTCGAGTGTTGTGGATGATTCTGGAAATAGCGAAGCTTTTAGCACGTGTCGTGCGGTTTCCTTTTTTTTTTTGTTTGAAGAACCGCAAATGGTTTCTTTGGATTTAGCGACGAGACACCGCGTGAAATTCTTAATTGTATAGCATTGTCTTGGTAATGCGGGGTTTTGCTAATTATTTGCTTGATTAGTTCAGGCGGTTTCACAGTTGAGGAGATATTGTTTGCTACCGTTTCATTCGTTTACCCCATTCGCGCGGAAAAGAATCAATGTTTGCTATTAGGACTTATATAGAAGTTACTAAAACAGAATGCATGATTTATCAAAACGAGTCTTCGAGAAAGATTAAAAAATATGCATGCCTTATTTTGGCTGTAATTTCATACAGCAAATGTGTTACTGGATACGACAATTTATACATATTATACGTAATCAAACAGTAACTTTCTATACGTGACATACAATTAACTAAACCTACCCGATGAAGGTGCATCTGTTATTTTTAGCTTTTAAATATATGTTAGCTTTGGCATGCATTCTATAGTGGATAAAGCTACACTGTAATTACACAATTTCATAAAAGTGACATCAGATTCTCGAAATAAATATTTTGTCGAAGTCAAATATTTCACAGTACAAATCAATTCGAACAGTATTTGTACAGATTTCGAATTACTTTATCAATCATCAAAGAATTTCAATAATACTATTTAATTCTCATGTTTTGCGTTTCATTGTGCAAGAACTATGCCATTTTTTATAATGAATTCATCAACAATACAGACAATTAATAGGTCACTAATATTTGTCATCTTTTATGTGAATGATAAAAACCGATTTTCGGCCCATTCTAGAAACAGAATATATTTTTATTGATATGTTGTGAATGTTCTGCTTGGTTATTAAAACATGTTCCTAAAAAATTAATGAAATAGTTTCTTCTTCTATTATACCAAATGGCTTACAAAACAAAGCCTTATGTATTCTGATATTCTTCTTCAAATTAGTATGTCATTCTAAAATTCATTTATGATGTTATGATGAATATATGTAGTATGTGCATTGATAATTGTGTCTTAATAATAAAATTTATTACGATATTCATTTTATTTTAACATCCCCTATAATAATATTTTATTCAATTTAGAAATAAATAATAAAATTAATTAGTGCTAAGTTTACATGATATTTTGATGATTCTCAAATTAAATTACTACACTCGCAATGACAATATTTGACATAATTGTCATTGTCGCTAATAAATTACTTGTGTAATTTACTTATTGGATTGTATTGAACGATTGGATTTGAAGAAATCTACGGTAACAAGGTTCATTGTATTTTATGCAAATTTTTTTTTTATTAAAAGTACTATAATTTATAGTTCAATGTGTTTGTAAAATTCATAAAAATAGTAAACGTGATGATAATTAAAAATATTTTTCCAAGCAATTTATAGATGTCAAAAAAATCCTTTCTTCATTAAATATGTCAATTAACTTTACGTACTTTCTCCATGTTGCAAATTTAAAATAAATAAATAATTTTCAAGTATCGCTTAATTATTTTCAATTTTACATTCATGGCTTGCGCATGTATGAGTATAATGTTTTAAATAATTTGAAAATAATAAACAGTAGGAAAAAAAATTAGGATCATCTCTATCTACTTGGTATAATAAGATATATTAAAATGTAAAAAATATATTTAAAAAAATACACGATTAAAATCGTGTAACCGGTCGCAGATTAAAATAACAAATGAATTTGCTATTCTCAGAACGTTATTTAAATCACGTTAAGCGCATCCGACAATATCGAACAAAAAAAAACACATATAGCGCAAATCCCATCAAAAAAAAAAACCAAGCTCGAGAAAACAAAAAAAGAAACAACAGTCTCGTGTCGAAATCCGCAGACAGCAAGTCAGCATACACACTACAGAATACAGCTAACAATGATTTTTTGCGTCTGCAGGACAGACAACGATAATTGCACGGTTTTAATTCTCGGGGATTTCACTTCGCAATGATCGCGGACTCGCTCTGCTCTGAACACGTCCCGTGTCCTCGCGTATAGGTGCACCAAGTCGCGCAATCCTTTCATGCTCCACGAACCTGAAAAACTCGCGCATAATCGCGCGATGGATGATTTATTCAGCGCTCGCCACCTTGGCCTGGCTCTAATGAAGTTTTTTCTCCCGCCTTTTTCGTGCGGCGCCGCCATAGAATAATATATGGAAGAGATGAATGACCGCGGACGACTCAGTTGGATGGCTCTTGTCGCGCCCTGCATATTAATATTATTCTTGCGCTACAGGATTTTCTTAGCTGAAGGATGAAAAGTTTTTGTTTTTCCAGTCGGTACACGAGATTATTTCTGAACTGATGTAAATTAGTTGTCTTAGATGACAAGTGTTTCTAATGAGTGCGCGTATAATAGAAGGCTAATCAATTTTGAATCAATGATAATTTATAATATTCATTTTATGCTTCGACTAACAATATATTTGAAACAAAAATTGTGCCTAGGAATATTAACGTAAAAGGGACTTTCCATTACCATACTGGTATAACATAGGAGACATTACCACAAAAATCACGATTTATAAAGTGTCTTGATTGCATGATACATGTGACTACATAGCACATACTGGAAAAAAACGTTTCATTGGTTGAATGTGACATTTAGTGAGGCTTGCTATATCTGATATTTAGCTACAAAGTTGTGCACGATTTCGCACCACAAAGTCTTGCGTAACATCAGTAATTGTTTTTAAGAGTTTGAATCTCATTTCACTTCTAGTATATTTCCAGCAAAATCATAATAGGCCGTTTCGAAAGATAACTTTACTTACACGAGTTTTGCATAACAAAAATGTGGAATCTTTGTTAAAACATAAATTTGAATAAGAAAAACTTTATAATATAAATAATATAAAATGTCTATTGCTGACGTTATAGACGTTTTACTTTTGAAATTAAATTTATTAGTACCGTGTGAATTTTTATTAAAACTGAATTACTGAACGCTGATCTAATACAATAATAATATTGCCCAATTATTTATGATTTAATTTTCATATTTATTTTAAAATATTATCACTACATTTATAGACTAGACTTTTTCTAGTTTTAAATAATCACAATTACGTATAATGAATAAGTATTACCTATCATTCGTGGTAAAACAATTGTTATACAACACTTTAATTATCACGTTAGTAAACGGCTTCAATTTTCAATAATTAGGATCGCGTAATACTTATGCGAATCTGGTGTATATATAAAATTAGGGCAATTATCTCAATTTTTTTATTTGCCATGGAAATAGCAATCAGCCGATGTTGTCGACGGTTTTATAGTAGTGTTATTATAAGTTGCTTTTTTGAATATATCCCAAATATCTTTGACTGACTGATGGTTCTGTCAAATTTACTTATTTGAAATTTTGTAACTTCTAAAGTACTAAAAAAAATAGACATAGTCAACTCATTGACGTTTATGCTGTATGTGGCGAAATCCAAAATTGCTCAAGTCATCTCATTCGAACATGACAAGTTAATCTTCAAGTTGACCTAAAACGTATAATTTTGTAGTTCGAGATTCGAATCTAATGCGATTTTTGTAAAATCAAATTGATATTTCAAAGACGGAACTTTGATATGTGCTTTGTTTCTGACTTATGCATCGCATCTTCATAAATGAATATTATCATATGAAAATTGAAATAATACATCTGGAGATTTTGTTACCATTTATTTAATCAATATCGTTTGTTATTACTAATTGAGCAATGTTCTAATGTATTTCATAGGTCTATTTGAGACAAATTGCTTATTATTTAATGAGGCTAGTATAGTCGTGTTTATAAGACTATTATATTTTTTTCAAATTATCTCAAATGTGTACGAGTTACATCAATAAATTTAGAATGAGACAATTTTTCGCGCATCTTTTTTGCAAAGATTGATTAAAAAAAAGCGATGATTAATATTCATTTACATGAATACAAAGAAATTTATACACAAATAATTATTATGCAATTCCAACTCAGTTATTAATATTCATATTTACTGTTATTTTATTTTGCCGAAGAAAGTTTACATCAGACATAAATTCCAAATTAATAAGTTACAAATGATTCAATCTTTACCGCAATCTTGTACGTTAATGATATTTACTCTTTTTCACTATGAATAATGTATCCTTTTAGTCTTCATTTTCATTCTATAAGCACATTACTGCATTAACAACTTTTATGCTTAATTCAATCTCAATATTGTTGTAAAATTATGCTTATTAACAAACTTTGTAAATATTCCTCTATGCTATCTACTCTTTTCCAAGGTTGACTATTTCAGAATCGAAGATCTATAGAGGACCGAAACATCGGCACAATAAATGAAAGACCTACATTTTTCAGGTTTTTCAATCGGGGACGAGCTCGGCTTTCGAGATTCTTTAACGAATTTGGAGGTCAGCAGAAGACGCAGCGTACAAACGAGTAGAAGCGGTATTCCTGTCATGCATCCTAATGTGGTAAGAGCACAAGATTAAGATACGATTTTACTTTTGCATAAATATTAACGAAATTAGCCTTGTTTTAATTGCTCGTGCAAGTATTGTTGCAAACTTACAGAAACTTTGAATATCCAAATAAAGTTGTACGACAAAAAACGATATTACATAAGATAATAATAAATATATTTTTCAAAGAGAGACTCTTACCATTTGATAAAAAATGGGGTTCGCAACATGATTTTTATGTCGCATCCTTTCGCGATAATTTATGGCTGTCGTTATTATTCTTGTCAATTAAAGTATTTTTATATAATACAGCACTGATGATCGCAGTAACAGAAACGACTATTCATTCAAATTAAGAGTCATTTAGTGACTGAACCTGTCTTCTGTGACAGTTATGCCACCTTTGATTCATGTAAACTTTCGCTGCACTCTAAGTCTCTCGAATTGCATACGTCAGACTCTTCATTTTCAATCAAGTGTTTGATACTATAAACTTATTTTATTTTTATGCACTATTTATGGGTATTCATTACTATTTTTATATGCAAAAAATAAGATTATTAGTGTATCGGTATTTATTCTATGTGAAAGTTTTTAACAAGAAACTTACACTTTATTTGTTGTAATATAAAAGTTTATTTCGACAGAGATCGCGTATAACAATAATTTTGTTCACTACAAATTATTTTTGCTCAATTAGCTTTGTTGGTGATACATCGAAAATGAATCGGCATTAAATTATTCAAGTTTTGTTGTAAAATGATATTGTGTTATGGCTTGAAAAACAATTGCTTTGACCTTCGATGCACGCGCCAAATTAAAAAAAAGAGTAGCAATAAAACGTTCAAATTAGTTTAAAACGTTGGGATGATATTTCTGTTTTAAGACGTATTCGTGCTAATTCGAAGAATATTGGATCGAAGAAACAGATTAAGAGATTATTGATCGTGCTTCTCACGAGCGATTCATCAAATCTACACTTAACAAAACACGAGTAGCTTCAGTGATATCAAACAATAGAGAATAATAGACTTACTAAAATAAAGAATCGAGTAGTAAATAATATCGTTGCACAAAAGCAAGATAAAGATAAGGAGAATCACTCAAGATAGGGATTAACCACGAACTAAAAATATTCATTAAAAAACATCTAACGAACCTTCGATTTGAAGTGCACGTAAATACAATGCCTCAATCTAAAGTTGGATGAACAAAATTTCATTCGAATAAGAAAACATAATTTCTCAATCGCAATGGTGCCACTCTCGATCGATCAAAGAAGAATTCTGAATGTATACAGCGTATACTTTTCTCACAACGCGATGCACTAGCGCTGCATGTCATTAAACGACGGCATGCGAGTGGCGTGCAGCAACAGCAACAGCAGCAGCAGCGTTCGCTCGAGCACAAAGTTACTAAATAGAGAAAACCCAGCGCTCCACTCGCTATAGACATACATATATCCATTAATATCGTAAAATGTACTTTCGATATATTCGGCTCTCTCACGGTTGCCGCAGCTCAGGCTACTTTCGCTGAAATTCAAGTTTCTCGGGCAACTGCACACACACACACAGACACACATGCAAGGCAGGTTACCTTTCGTAGTAAGCATATATAGGCAAGTATTAACAACCTTGTCGTAACTGGTGCGTGAATGTCGGTAGCGCACATCGCATGCCTATACAGCACCTGTTCTATTACGACCGCAGATTCGCGTGCGAGTATCGCTCTGCATGTTATCGCTGCTGCTGCTGCTGCTGCTGCTGCTGCTGCTGCTGCTGCTATATCCGCTTAGCATCTTTGATTGACGTGTAATCGACGAGTCTGTTATTTATATATAGCCAGGAAGAGTTAATTGCCCGCGATTACGAAAGCTGTTGGTTTTTAGTGAGTTTTGCTTTAGTCAAAGGATGCATGCCGACGTGAAGATCCCTGTTTTATCAGTATGAACAATGTGTCCGAGTCAATGATTCTTCCTAATGACACTGCATGCTTTTTCTCGGTTGTGGACACTTTGACATCGTGCTTCTGGATTAGTACTCTAGGAGAGCGAATCGATAGCCACGTGTGTTCACATTCTAAAGCCACTTTACCCGGCACATTGTTATCAATAAGGTATATAGATAGCAGCACGTGCTGTGTGCTATAACCCAGCCTTTTTCGATGCCGTGCACATGCCTATCGATTTTCGTCGAGGATGATTAATTGAAAATTAAAAATAATAATGCTATGCTTGTAAATGATAACTGCAAAAATCTATTTAGCACGTGCATGGAAGGTCAATGTTTATCTGTCATTTGATCAGACAAACAGAATTGGCAGCTTCATCAAATTAATTTGAGATTTGGATTGTCATTCA
>UELV01176446.1:0-30249 GCA_900490015.1 Megastigmus stigmatizans | reverse complement strand
ATATATATATAGCCGGCGCTCCGGAGCGCGCGCGCACACCCACATACACAGCCAAAGTGAGAGAGAGAGAGAGAGAGAGAGAGAGGCAGCTCTGGTTCGTTCGACTCGCCACTCGGAGCAGCAGCAGCAGCAGCAGCAGCATCAGCCAGTGAGGCAGGCTTCGGCTCGAGTTCGAGTTCAGTCCGACCCGGACAGCCGAGCCGAGCGTATCCCACCGTCCCCATCTGCAGTCCACCCGATCTGGCTCTCTCGCGTACGCTGCCACACAGGCCCCCCCGTATATACACTATATGCGCGAGTGTGGATGCGCGTTAGGCGGCGGCAGAGCGCCAGCAACGGACCGAGCGAAAGAGCGAAAGAGCGAAAGAGCGCAAGAGAGAAAGAGCGGAGCAGCCAACCCTCTCCCGTTTGATCGCGTGCGCGTGTAGAGGGTGCCAGCCGTGTACGTATAGGTGTAATCGCGGGCAACCCCTCTCTTCTCCCCCTCTGTGCGAGCTCGAGCCGCGCTCGGTGTGCGTGTATCGCGGTGTACAGGGCTGTAGGCTGTAGCTCTGTAGCTCTGTAGCCCCTGCAACCCCCGTGTATAGCTGGCTGCAGCAGCAGTAGTAGTGGTAGTGGTGGTGGTGATATCGCTTTAGTAGTAGAAGTCGCGCACGGCGGCGCACGGCGGCGCACGGCGTATCGTACGGCTGGTCGACACTTCAGTCAGTGTTGGCTCGGTGCTCCGAGACGTCGCATCGTAGAGCGAGCTTTGTGACACTGCGTATATCTCCGATCGTGCGTGTACCGCTCGACGTGTTCGTGTCTCCGCGCTACGAGCCGCAGTTGCTGACTCGCGTCTGCCTACACAGTCCGTTGTTGTTGTTGTCTGCCGTCATCTCCTTCGCTCGATTCTGGACGTAGGTCAGCGAGCTGCCGAGGCCAGCGAGTACGATGTGATACACACATACACACACACACACATACACACACACATACACACACACACACACACACACACACACACAGACACACATACACACAGAGGCCAAGTGTGCGAACTCTCGGATGTTGTGCAGCCCGTCATCTTGGAACAATCGTCTTGAGCAGGTGGATAGAGGAGCACGGAGCAAGAGATAGAGAGAGGGAGAGGCGGACAGAGGAAGAGAGAGAGAGAGAGAGAGAGATAAGAAAGCTAAGCGAAGGGGAAGGAAAAATTGTGAGGAGAGAGAGGGAGCAAGCTTAGAATGAGAGTCGGCCGCCGGCGGAATCGATAGAACAAACTCGGGAAGAGAGAGAGAGTGAGAGAGAGCTTGAAGCAAGCAGCAGTACCTAGCCAGAGGTGTGTTTTCATCCGGAGTTCTTCTCCGCGACTGCTCCGAATTTTTTGCACCTCGACGTTTCGCAGTCTCTTGCTCGCGTCTACCTACCACAAGCTCCCTATTGTACCTACTGTCTCTTAGATAGTGGCATTAGAAATACATCAGTGCTTTGACAATCTCCAGAATTCGGCAGCTTTGTTGACCAGTGTTTGGCATTCGTTCGTGCGGATATTCCTTTCGTTTTGATTGCAATTGTATTCTTGTGCGGGTTTCAGCGTAACGTATATAAAGTGGGCCGAGCGATACCGAGTGATCTAAATTTTTGTGGTGCACGACGTGTGACACGTGAGACTAACTGCTTCCTCTACCGTTGCCGCTGCTGTTGAGCTACTTTTTCTTGAGAATTGACGAGGATCGTCAGTGAAAACAGGTAGGAGTGTTTGCTTGTTCTCACAGTTTCTGGTTGTGTGCGCGATGTACACATGTGGGAGAAGCGTGCGACTTTGTGTTTTGATTGCTATATATCTCTTCGTCAAGCTTATTGCAGCTGGTACATTGAAATCTTGCCCCAGGATTGAATAGACCTTATTGTCAAGTTAACTATAAGCTGATTTTTGATTGAAGTTAAGATTTGCGAATCGCGTAAATGGGATGATTATTTAATAGGTAAATTTTAATTAACGATAATATTACGAAAGATCAAAGTTTCATGGTGCATCATAACGCTGCACACATCCATGACATTGTTTATATATATGTAGTACGAGATGACAGAAATTTTTTTGTGATCCATGATCGAAATAGTAGAAGGTATCTGTTTAATGTTATTCAGATAATTGTATTATATATTTATTTCAACCAAATTTAAACATTCATTTTTAAATATAATAATTCCGCAACATCGTATCGATTTCTACTCACATAAAACAGCCGATCAAAAAAGTTGTACTCCCCTATCTCATTCAAAAGCCAAGATAGATTCCTATCAAACAAAATCAATGCCATTTTCGCATAAATACCGCGTAAATCAAGCACCCACGGTACTCGAGGCAACAAAAATAAATTCTCCGAGATGTAAGCGTGCGGTTTTCTCTAAGCGACAAAGGGGCGAGAAGAGAGAGAGAAAGAGAGAGGTAAGAGTCTAAAGTCCCCCTACTTCTTCTCCTTGGCGTCGGAAAAGCGACGTATAAGATTTGATACGCGAGGGGAGCAGACACTAGGCGATCGTCATTCTCGTCTTCGTCGACTAAATTTAAGATGACGAGATGACGGGCTTTTTCCCTCTCTCTTTTTCGTTAGAACCGCCGCAAGGGCATTGAAGGGTGCTTAAAAGCGATTACCGCTGATCGAACTGTAAATAGGACTTTTGCCTACGCATAGGATAGCTTTAAACAGATGCAGAGATATTTTTTTGACGTCAATTTTTTCTGTCAATCCTGAACGCGCGACATATCCTATATTATTGTGGCTCAAATTGATATTCACCAAACTACACGAAATGGTATTTTAACGATTGATATATATAAACCGCGTTCAAATGTAAGGTGTTATAAGGAGTTCGTAAACAAAATATGTAAATACTGAAAACTCATTTGCTCAATTATTACGAATCTCAATTCAATTTGAACGCACGTAAATTGAATTTTAATTTTCCGCAGGTTGTGTTCATTTTTGTACTAATGACTACAGACATTTTATTGGAATAAAATTTATTTTAATACATTACTAACATTTTTATATTATAAGCTCGCAAATTTATGTGTGGTTAAATTAATCAAGTAAATCAGCAATTGTTTTTGCTTGCCTAGCGCGTATTTTTCAACAATAGTAATGCCAAACATGTAGCAGAAAGATTAAATAACGAAAAATTTACTTCACGGAGAAAATTGAGGTTCAGAATCTGCTCTTCCAGTGGTAGTGCAGCGCTAGTCTCTATGTGGCGCCTCTCTATATGCGTTGCCCTGTAGTACAGAATTTGCCCCACTGCAGGACGTACATTGTCCCTCACGCGCGAACTTTTATCGTGGCGCAACTGTTGCTCGCCTTGAGGGACAGCATAGGTCCCTTAGTTGTGTAAAATTCCTACTTCGCGAAGGAGAACAGATACCCGCTCGCGAGGCGCTGCTTATGTGCCGCGGAGGTCAGCAGTTGTCCCTCAGTTATCTTAGAATTGGCAAAACAATATTTTTTATGTTATTCAGATCGCTCAAATGTACATATGTTTCAATTGAAGTTAGAGGTAGCAGAAGTAAATTATGAAACATGGTTTGTGTATAAAAAAAAAAATTCTTTTGAATGTCAATTAACTTTTCATTATAAAGTGTGGTATTTAACTTAGTTTATTGTAAAACTTAGTGAATCGTACTAACGATTTATACTCCAGATTAAATAGTTTTGTTAAGGTACATAACCGAATTCGCAATAACAATCGAGACATTAAGGTAAATATCCCAATTTCTGCTCACTTAGTATTACTTCTGTTATAGGTGTTGTATTTACTTCATTGTTTTGATATTTTAGAATAGGTACTCAAATGTTTTAATATTTTAGAATTACATTTGATATTCGAAGTAACATAAAAAATACGAAGTGACTAGAAATTGGGACATTGACCTTGTATTATAAAAGTATATTCTCCCTTAAACTCAAACTTCCGACTTATTCGTGGGAATTTAACTTTTCCAGCCGAGACAAAGAAGTAATTCTTCGTTTCCTTCAAAGACTTGTCTAAATAATTTGCTTAACAGCTGTTCACTTTTCTCAGCACATCATTAAAACGCTTTATCAAGAAAAATGTACAAATGCCTAACTTGCTGATTCAATAAACAATCTAAAAAAGTTTTCCGCGCAAGATGCGTCAGTTACCTAGGCAGATTACTTATTCAATTGGTGAGTAAAAAAAGAGTACTTCATCGCTCGTCCCTAATCGTGCGTATAACGGCTACATCAACTTGTAAATCGATAATGCTTATACTCTCTGTATGTGGACGTGTATACGTATGCACGTAGGTATACGTTTGTATTATGTGCAAATAAATTATAGTGGGTAAACGGCGTTGTCAAGTGCATTATAGAGTGCTTTTATCGTCGCGCCGTTGCATTACGCTGCAGTTTAAATTCAAGAATTTGTCATGCTAATTTAAACTCGTCGGTGTATATTTTTCTCGGCACTGAATCTCCCCATGCAGCTTTACGCTCGTGCTTTGTACGTGTGACAGTTTTTTTGAATCGTAATAACAATAGATAAATATCAATTTTATCGCTTAAATTACTGGCGTGGGAGCGAGGTAAATTAAACCTTTTTTTATCACTTTGTTATCTCCTGGACTGAATATAGTGCTTTTTATGAAATTAGGCTACGGGTAAGCGAAACGATTGAAATTAGAAGTGTGTAATGAAATATTATCATTTGCCATATAATAAATATTTCTATTGTCTATTTAAAAAAAATAAAACAATAATCACGCCAAAGCGTTGTGGAGCGCAATAGCCATTGCCACGTATACGAATATGATTACGCACTTCCACGTGGCAGTGGTGCTGCACTTTTTCCTAATTCTGGAAATCTCTATAAAAACAAGAATGAATCAAATATCTGTCCGTGTTGGCTGAAGATATTGTTCAATAATTAAAGAAGAAATATGTTCTCTTAAGGGGGTGCTGAAGTCAATTAAGATTTTAAATTCCCTGCTCTATATTTTACCGACGAGAACTTAATTCGTATTAATTAAAAAAATACTTTTAATAACAAATCCCAAATACATATCTACCATCTGATAAAGTTTCAAGTAAATATTTCAATGACACCTTCAAAATTTCTTGTTTCGAAACGAGTGAATTTTTTTTAACATATTGGTTTAAAAATCAGATCAGCTGAATGGAAAATTAAAAGACCCGAAGTACAAATTAATTTTACCAACTTTATCGGAATCCTACTTCGGATCATATATTTCGACATCTTCACGACTATAAATTCAAAATGATGACGTTAAAGTATCTCTTTGACTTAGCAGTGACTCGTCTGGCTAATTTTGATCTTCGCATGGGAAGACGGTGTCATTTGTAAGTTGTGCAAGTGGATAAGACGACCGACGAGACATATTGATGTTACCGATTGTCGAGGCAAGGGTTGAACTACTGTATAGTAAAGTTCGTAATAACAGCAATTTTCGAGTCGCGCGAAGCGAACATAAATGAACTCTCGCTTTTACGCTGATTGACACTAAAGATTGAAGTTCCGCGAACATTGGGTTTTACTTTGTTCAATATGTGGAGGCAGCGAGACCAGTTGATTATTACGTATAGATGCTGACGATTTCTCTCCTGCTGTAGAATACAAATGTTCCAGGATTGCTTCTGGAATAATACAAGTTGAGACTTTTTGAAGCATTGATTTGTAAAATTAAATATAGGGCTATATAATTCATATTCTTTAGATTTTAATAATTCTCATATTGAATACTATCAAGGCAATCAAGTTTCGTCTAGACAGAAAATATTTTTTCATGGAAAGCTGTGGGCAAATAAAAATTATTAACCCACTTTAACAGAGTAATTAATGTTTACATTTTCAGTAATTTTCAGTGTTTGAAAAAAATGAAATCGCGCATAGAGACGAATTATGAAAATAAATCAATCCGTCAAATAATACTCGTTATTTTATAAGTACGACCTCAAAACGTATGTTACTCTAGAATTTTTAGAGGGAGTTATGCATGTCGCGTGGAAGTTCAGGTTCTGCCGCTATATGTAATAACAAAATTTAGAGCTTATTGCGCTCCACTGCACAACAATCCACTTTATGGGCGCCACCATTTTTGCACTTTGCCTTTAGTAACGATTGTTATGCATCTATTGAATTTTTCAGCCTATGATTAGACTATAGTCATCTACAAAATGCTCGGCCTTAAAATTATGAATACAATGTCGTAAGGATAGAATCATTTCAAATTCAGAATCAAATGAGATATAATTTTTCAACTTTATTGATTTTGAATCAGTATATATGCAAAATGAAAAAGAAGAGTAGATTAATAGATGAGTAAAAGTAGTCGGTCCGGCTTAGCTCCCAGTTGGCGTCTGCTTAGTTTAAAAAGCTGAAAGTATCCGCTCGAGCGTTAATCGCATTGAATACGATTAAATCTATAAAGCAACTTGAGGGACAGCATATATGTACCTCAGTGGTGTAAAATCGTTTGGCATATACAGTGAGCGAAGAACATCTCCTTCCTCAACCCCACATTCGATTGTCTTCACCAACATACGCATACACACATACACACACACGCACACGACTGTTTGATTGCTAGCAAATTAAGGGATGCTTAAATTCGTTCCTATATACCATTCGGCCGCGTGATTGTAAGCACGAGTTTCTATCTTCTCGTTTCATCCAAGAATCTCTTTTCCACCTGTGCGTGCGTGTGTTATACGTGTGTGTTTCTGGTTCTGCTTCTGCGTGGCTCTACACCGGTTAAGTATTCGCGCGCGCGCGCGCGTGTGTGTGTGAGTGTCTGGTGGAGCACTAACCAGGGACACTTAAATTTCTGGGCGAAAGCACCCTTATTATCGCAATTACTCGTTCCAACACTGGGAGGGGGTTAGGGTATAAGAGAGGGCGCCCCCGAGCTCGCCCGCGAAAATTACTATCCGAGCTACGGCGGCAGCGGCAGCTTTCTTGCAGCCCCTCCATATATGTTCGAGAATTAAGTTTCAAATAGTTTCTGATATGCTCCAGAGGCAGAAAAAAATGTTAATGATAGCTCGTTGACTACAGTCTAAATTGGATGAAAAAGTGTAAATTTGCCGGTTATGAGGAAGCTTGGTTATTTTTTCTCGGTCGATTCATTATTTGTTAAAAACTGTATTTATAGACTGCATCAAGCCTTCTTAGAAAAAAGGTTTGGTCGTATTTTCATTTTTTATTAAATTTAACAGAAAGGTTGAAAAACTGCACCAATTTTATTCTTAGTATTCTGAAAAAGGAATTATTCAAGTAAATATTCGTTTCTATTCATCCAAAAAATACTTTACTTGATTTAAAGAACTACTTACTTAAATTATACTTTTATTAAGTAGTTATTTCTTGAAATCAAATAATTTTTTTAGATTGAATAAACGATTTATTTACTTGTATTTTCTTGAATTTGATAATTCTTTTTTTTTTTAGTGTAACTGTCTACTAATTTATATAAGCATTCATTGTGAACGATGGAATTTCCCATGATTTTCCATTACCAGGTCCAAGTATTGTACTTACCTTTTATTTAAAAAATATTTGTAAAATTTTTCAACATATGCCGATAAAACTCAGAATTCTTGGAAACACGTCACAATTAATTTTGCTTAGGATTTACGAAAACGCGAAATGCAGTACCTTAAAAATTTATTTAAGGTACTGCATTTCGCACCGCAAAAAGGTTTTAGAAATCGCTGCATTCCCCCAATATAGCTTAAAATTCGCTTACAATGCATCAGCCGTAAGCAACATCTTTTTTTCCAAAAAATCTTGAACATCATCAAAGCAAGAACGCGACTCGCCAAGAAAAGGGTCGAATTTCGAGAATCCTGTATAGAGGGATCTTAAATCCCTTTATCGAACTTCGCGCGTTCTATATACACATATGCACTTATATCTACATAAAGCTCCGCTGAGTTATGAGTTTTTGCATTAAATTGCCGAATGTTTCAAAGCAGCAGTAGCAGCAGCAGCAATCTGAAAAGTGATGGAGATGTTGAGGTATATACGAATGAAAGTCGCGCGACAATCGATTTTACATACGTGGAATGTTATGCGCGAAGGCGAACGAGTGAGGGTGTAAGAGTGAGCATTACCTGCGCACGGAGTTTAATGAAAGGGCGAAAGAGAGAAAAAGAGATACAGAGAAAGAGAGGGAGAGAGGGGGGGGGGAGATGGAGAAGAGCGAAAGGGAGAGAGAGCAAGAGGAAGCGAGAAATTGTAGGAAACGCCAAAACGAGGGCCGAAGCGTTTTTAATTACTTGAGCTCGATGTATTTCTAGTGCATAACGGCATCTTCTTCCCTCGCTAGTCTCATTCGAGATATAATTATCGATAATTGATCATTTGGTTTGGGGTAAATACTTATTGTTATAAAAAGCATTTGGACTGAGGGAAATTTTGATGGTTAGGGGAAGAATTTTCCCTCCAAGAGCGTGAAGTCAATTTCAGAATTAATTAATTTCATTATAAGGATATTAATAAAAAGAAAAGGAACTTTTATTTTAGGACTGTAGTAAAACTATATTATAGTTTATTACTAGGTTAGGTCTGACGCGTATATCTCCCCGCACTTCAATTGTTTCAAACTAATCGACATTGTCACAGAACTTGACGCGACCATCGAAATTTGAGAGATCTCCAATTAAATAAGACTTTTATATGTATAAGTGATATGCTAAAGTTTTAGTCTCGAATCGTTTCATTTATGCATTAGTCATTCCCGGCTGCAAAAATTCAAAATCCACGAACTAAATCTAATTTATACGCTTACATAAGAACAAACGTATTATTATATTTACATAACGCTTCAAATTTGAAGCTCATAAGCTGTTAACGTCAAACCAAGTTTTTTGTTGATTCAACCCAACTCATTCCGATACTTATTCAATATAGAACTTCTCGTTACGCAGTACTTCTTTTAATCAAAAGAACTTAATTCACGCCATCGAACGTTTCCCGTCTTTTTCCAATACTGCACGGGGTTTGGTCCACCAGTTTCTTTATTTTTTTCCTTCGGAAAACTTCACTAATTAAAGCTAAATAAGTGAAGTTATATACAACAAGCCGAGAGCGATTGAACTCAATTACCGTAATATATTACCGTTAAAGCGTCCGTAAAGGCTACGCGCACCGCACAAGCCTATATAGAAATTTGATAGGGGATGTTGCGGGAAACCTGTGTAATTTCGTTTGCGGGAAGCCTCTGGTAATTTGTGCGAAACTTACCGCATTGTGTAGAGGAATATATGAATGTTTAGTTCCAATGAAAGACTACCACAATGCTTTTATCCATTACAAATTGTTATTACATTCGTTTAAAACAGAGCAGGAATATTCAACTTATTCATTTGGTTTTTTTATCAGGTTTAACAAGTAAATCTTCGAAGAAATACAAGCTTAGTACCTTTAAAACTTTTAAACACAGCAGGAAAAAAGTAAAAATTAAAATATCTATTCTCGAAAAATCGTTCACGTATTTCCAAAGATTCAGAAATGATTCATAAGAAAAGTAACTCATTAAAAAGATAAATTAAATTTGTAAGTGTAATTCATAATTGAAAATATTGTGTATAACATCTTCATAAGAAGACCTATACGACTGAAGCGAATAGAGTACTTACCATTCCAGTGAGTACAACTCGACTGCCACCTTTCGAAACATTTATTACGTTGTAAAGCTTTCAGTGATGCGTTTTATATTAGGCGGTTTGTTTTTTGATGACTTGGGACATTTGTAATACTATGAAATAAAAGCTCATTTCTTTATTATGGTCATCTAATGTAACTATAGTCACTCTTTTATGATCGCACTTACCAAGGGATTTCATGTGCGGTCAAGTAAGTTTTTGAAGTATTGTCTTGTGCAGGGGATTAGATACTATGATGAGAACAAGGCTATTAGTTCAATATATAATATTCTACTTTCAAATGCAACTCTTGTAAAACTGTACTGTAAAATACAGTTCTATCTGCATATTTAGAAATGCATTTAAAAGTTAGTAATATCAAAAACTATAAATTGACCTTACTTCTTTTATAAATAATTTCATATTTGATATACCATTTGATTTTTAAAATCAAATGGTATATTAAACGTAATGGCATAATTTCTTTGGCTTTTGACCCTGTCGAACATAAAAAGTGAGTTAATTCGACAAAATATAGCAAAGAGAAACATCTTTAGCAGTCTTAAAATAGCAGTTAGCTCCGAGCTTTTCCATAAGCTGAAATACGCATTTGGAGCATCAAAGCAAATGACGTGTACAAGCACTGGAAATTGCAATCATCTGCCCCTGTATGGACAAACCGTGCATTCTGCAGGAAATACCAGATGAAGCGGAGACGGGGTGAAGGCATAATTATAAACAACTAATTAAATAATCCTAAACACGCTTTGAGTGAGTGGCGTCAGTGATATACAAAATGATGGAGAGAGAGAGAGAGAGAGAGAGAGAGAGAGTAAAAGGGTAATAGAGAACGAGTCAGTAAACCTTTTAAAACAACGTGTGTACGAGAATGTGCGTGTGCATATATGTATATACGCTTAGGTATATGTTTGTGTTTATGTTCGTAGAAGAGGAAGAGAGAGAGAGAGAGAGAGAGAGAGAGAAGAGGAGTCCTGGCGAGTACCGCCCATTGCGAAACGAAACGAGTCGAGCGGGAGAAAGAAAGAGAGGGACGATAACAATAGGGTTGTTTTTACGACCTACGCTTTATGCTTAGTTTCTACACCACTGCTGTGCTATTGCTGCTCTCTTTTGCCCCGTAGATCTTGGACCTTATGTAACATTACACGTCCAGCTTTCTCTTCTTTAGCCTTAATCGTTTTCCAAATTCACTCCCGCCACTGGATACTGCATCCGCATTTGAATACTTACTATTTTTCTCATTTGTTTATTATTAAAAAGAAACGACAGTAAGGGAAGGGTTCTTTCCGGTTTAATATTCTTGCGAACTTGACAAGCATATAAATTTTTCGTGGCTATCTTATTTCTGTCCTCACCATGTGATTCTTCATTTTTTAGTAAAAAAGTTGCTTTTTCGTACGCGCGATAACAATGCTTTTTAAAAATATAAAAATAGTAACGTAACGTGCGCATTGCATATATCTATGGGAATCAGCATAAGTTCAACTGTAGAGTCCATAGAATTATGTGAATTTTTTTTTCAAATAATTCGTTTTTAGAAGTACTTTGTTTAGGTAGAATAACATCCTATTTTTCTTTAATGTTCTTTAATGTACAGCTATTTGTATTTCTTAGTGCGTAAAGGAATTACAAAGTTTTCTTCAAAATGTTACATTTTAAAGATTTAGAGCAAAGAGTACTAGACATAACTATTGATAATTTTTTGGTGTTATAAATGCACAGATATTATAAAAATGTAATTTCAGAAAATGTATATGCTACATAAATTTTAAGCAGTCCGGATTAAAATCGAGTGAATTATACATATACATATATGCGGTTGGTTCGTGAAAATATCTGTTTCTGTTTTAGCTGCTACAACTTGATCAATTTTTTCAAGTACGCCATCTGACAAGCCTTGAAACGCTTTCAAAATCACGATAAGGAAACGTTAAAGACAAAACGAGGTTTCACGTTTATTAGTCCTTACTTCACGCTCCTATAATCTGAAACATTTGTTATCTCGTGCAGAGCCTGAAACTTCATCTGAAAGCACCTTTGGCAATCCTTTCCTAAAGTTTGCTTGTGTTATACTGTTTAAATTAAACTTTATATAAATCGATTTGTACTGTCTCCAGCCTGGAGCCCGTGATAAAAGAATATTTTTCTCGTATATATAAGCAACCTGTCCCTTCTGCTTCTCTTTCTCTCTCTCTCTCTCTCTCTCTCTCTCTCTCTCTCTCTCTCTCTCTCTCTCTCTCTCTCTCTCTTCCATGTCCTCGCCCTTCTGCTCACGAATTAGTAAACGGTACTTGCACCCCCACCTTTCGAATTATAAAATATATCGTACAGACGGGGGCCACACGGTATATGTAGCGGAGCGTTAATCATCCGTGTGCGAAAGGATCACTTTGTATCTCGTCCAGGGGTCCACACAGGCGCGCGCGCATACACACTCACACCGCTGGTCTAGTTGTTTATACATCTTTTTTGGCCCATACCCTATAGCTTTTAGTATCTGGGAGTTGGTTTGTGTGCGCGAAGATATGGATACGTGTGTGTTTCCTCCCTTTTTCAGCTGTTGTCTATTTTTGGCCTGTGTATATGCATATATGTATGGTCGGGTATCGACAAGTCAGTACTGGACCAACAGACACGCCAGATGCCAGGGGCTTTTGTATGCTTTATATACATGGTGTAATTCTTTTTGCGGAGCCATCTTTTGTTACGAGAAACTTTGTGGACTTTGGCTTTTTTTCTCTTCCTCGTGTCTTTCTTGGTAGTGGTATGTTCACTGAAAAATAAAAGAATATTGTATCTGTTAAGATATATCTTAACTATTACCTTATACATATCTTTAATTATAACGAAATATATATAATAATTAATTGAGACGTATATTATGTATGTGTTCTATCAAATATCATATCCGAACCTTTACCATACATATACCACATTTCAAGTAGATACTCTTTAACATGTAGAAATATTAAATAGAAATATATTCTTTTCTCATTGTCGGTTTTAGAATTAGCGTCTAGTGTTGTTTAGGGTAGGCTATATATATATATATTTTCGCTTTAGTTTG
Organism: Megastigmus stigmatizans; assembly: GCA_900490015.1. Lineage (NCBI taxonomy): Eukaryota > Metazoa > Arthropoda > Insecta > Hymenoptera > Megastigmidae > Megastigmus > Megastigmus stigmatizans. The sequence goes on along the minus strand of UELV01176446.1, from coordinate 17,493 downwards.
ACAATACGTGTATAGGTATTAGATTGTCAAGAGTTGATGAGCTGGGATGTGTATGTGCGGAGTAGGGGTTGGATGCGTTCAGATTTTTTCATCGGCACCGCTATAATGTTGATGCATGTTATTCCTGCGTTATATATGAGGAGGAAATGATGTGTTGCAGCTGTGATTTGAATGCGCATATAAGTTTTTGATTTGTGCAGATGAATGAGCAAATTTACCGAGCAGAGGCCTTACATTTTTTACCGCGTTTCATCTAAACATAATAAATTGACGAATCCGTTTGACACTTTTTCAATTCTATTGCTCGCTTTGCTTACCAGTTTCGAACAATATCTTATACCACGAGAGTCTAAAAATCATTTTTATATCAGAGTGGTATAAAATAAAATTATTACTTCAACTCGAAGGCTAGCACCGAAACATTCAAGTACTGACTGTATTTGTGGGCAGAGTGGCTAAAAGCGATACCGCTAAAAAAAAAGAAGAATCCTCAGTATGTCAGCGCCGAGCGGAATGGTTACGTTGAGCCTTTGACTTTGAAAAGTGGTATAAAAACGTCAGTCCAGAGCAAAAATTCACGTATTCTCAAAATCAAATTTCACTCAATCAATCATGTACGAAGTTGCGCTCGAATGCATTGCATTCCCTTTTTATTTCCCAGCTGCTGAAAGCTACAGATTTGATACACCTACTATATATACTGGCAGCGTTAGAGACAGAGCTATAACCTTTTCTCTCCCGTCCTCTCACTCACTTCTGCTCAGCAGCACTAGTAGCAGCACATAACCGGCAACATCCGAATCAATATAACAAAATAGAAAGTTACGCTGGCACAGCACGCGTTCTTTTCGGCATCGCGTGTGACGTCTGTTGCGTCGTTCCAAACGATTCGCCTAAATCCCCAACGGACATATTGATCTTTCGGCGTTTTCCACCTCCCGAAAATCGGGACGCGTTCGCTATTCAATGAAAGCTGTAATCACTGCGCACACCGTGTTCTAGCTGTATGACCTACAGCCTCTCCTCTCTCCGTCGCTCCCCTTTCCAGATTTCATTTTTTTTTATTCTTCTGGACGATGCGCAATGATAATCATCATTTTCTGCACCAAATAGATAAGCGATTTAAATATTGAAAATCCCTGTGATTTCATTAGTGTGATTTTGTTTTGACTAATGTTGATGTTTAGGGCTATTACGAAAAACTAACGATTTTCGAGAATACATGTTTTTTCACGAAAATCGTTTTCGTTGTTAATTCATGAGTAATCAGCTCGTATTTTTAGTTAAGAAATCATTTCATTATAGAGGTTTTTTCCCGGCACGCACAATATCCTATGCACACGAAATATCATCCGATACTTTAATAGTAGTTGTGTTGCGTAACAAAAAAGAAACGAGAAAGAAAGATGAAGGGTTAAAATTCGAAAACGTACATGCTTATCAGGCTTTCAAAAGGTGCTAGGCTTGTGACCTGTGAATGTGTTCTTGAGTAACATGCTGAATTTTATGACCTGGAAAGTCGGCGACGAGCCGTTGCGTATGAGGGTTTTTGGGGTCCCACCCGTTGTTTTCTTTGAAGTGCCGACCCATTGTTTCGGCTATTTGGAACGATGGTTATTTGTAAATACGTTGAGGGGAGATAAACTGTTATCGATACATTTGTTGTCTAATTCTTTACACATTTTCGTACTTTGAAAAAGTCTCATGGTAGGTTGGCCTTCTAGTAAAGTTTTCGTTTCGAAGAACGGATCAACATCAAAATTTCAGCAGATTCTCAATTTCAACAGTGTAGTAAAATAACTTTTACTATATTCTTGAGTAATTTTATATGCACTGCACAGTTTACCATATTATATGCGTATAATTTATTAAAAAAATTCTGTCTATGCATAACATTAACATTTTGTGAGATTTTTTTTAATATTCAAGCATTTGTTAGAGTTTAATCAATGGCTCGTAGGCAAAAATTAAGTGCGTTAAGTATGCATGGATTTTGCTAGTATTCTGTAAAAATCAAGTCATTATCTAGATTTGTACAAATACTCGCACATTTCTCTGCTTCGTACTACTGTTTCAGTCTCCCTTGAAGTTTTTTTTCGCAGAGCAGAAAAACAAATTAATCTTCTCTCTTACGAGAATAATGAAATTTCTACTTTCCAGTGCAAAATGCATTTATCAAGTAAATCAGAAAGGTATGAAACAGAGAGAACGTTCTTGGAAATATTTTTTCCAATGACGAAATTAATTTCAGTAAGGTATGTTAGAGAAATATTTCAGATAAAAAGAAAAGTGGTACATAATTAGGAGTAAAATATAAAGCATTTTTTATTACTTTTGCACACGCCCTAGTAGAAATGAAAATATTACAAATGGCCGAAAGAGAAGAAATCGCTAAGACAAATACGTAGTTTCTAACATATAATGAAACGCTTTTTGCAGCATTCTTAGAGCATGTAATGGCCTAAAAAATGTAAACAATATGTGTAAGTATTTGTTGACTAGTTTTGATGGTCATTCTTTACTTTAAGACGGCTTGCACTGTCTTGTTATTAGGTAAAATTATTTTTATGTATCTGCCAGGACGTATATGTATTAAGTGAAGGAATGGTTTAGTTTCCTTTTTCTGCTTCCGGAATGTTATGAAATGAAGTTTAACTCTAGATATTTTTAGAATAAAAATTCTGTGCATAACTTTTGTCTCTACATAAAGACATTGTTCTGTAATACAGTGTTCATAAAATCAACAAGAATTTATTCACAAGTATGAAATTCTAAGGGGAAAAAAAACTTCAACATCTAAATAAAAAAAAAAAAATAGATAATTCAATGCATAGAGTCTTCGAAAGTGAAAGTACCAACAATTGGCGCGATTAAAAAAATGTTTTTCAAGAACAATCTTCGAGTATCACAAGTTTTCTCAGTAAGAGAACGTATTAATCATCTCGTACGTGCGTATATCGAATTATGAATTTTCCACTTTTCCAGCGAAACTTCATTCATCACCTACTCTTTTCCCGCATCCAAAAAAGAAACCGGGAAAATAAAGCTTGAAAAGGAGCAACGTCTCAAATATAGTTATAACTGCAATGGTCTGGCAATGCATGGTGCACGTTCACGCCCGCACACACGGAGACCCTATTTGTGAATTCCGAGCGTATAGCACGAGGCAGGACATCCTCATTGCCGCCTCGAAGTGTCGCTGTAGTCGTCTTCCACGCGATATATATGTATATGCGAAATAATGTCGCATGCTGCTGGTCTGCGGATAAGCTGTCTGCGCGACTCTTCCTCGCCCGCCTCCCTCCGCTTGAACTTGCAAGGAATGTTTAGCTTTCGGAAGGCCAATGCATGTCTATATGTTAGTACATGTACGGGAGTCTGCATGAGGCAGTGAATTAGGTGAGATGTCTGAAGACTGGACTTTCGGCTGCTCTTTCGGAGCGTCCGGGATGGATAAGCCGAAGGAGTCTCGCCGATGCCACCGCTGATCCGCTGCTTACTCTGATGACTTGAGACCACCGTTGTCACTAGCTTCCTTTTTTGAGCTTCATTTTTTCGTGCAACGCAATTGATGCATATTTGAAACTAGAGGATGCGTCAACACGTGCGTTGATGATTTAATTTTAAGTATAGCAGAGTATCAAAAATTCAATGGCCTTATTTTAACATATACAGCAGTACAATAAGATGTAAAAAATGCTTTGAAACATCTAAAAATATACTTAGTAAAACCTTTTCTTCTTTCAATTGATTATAATCTTTTAATGAACAAACTGTACACTGTTAAGAAAGAAAAATACTGTTGCTCTTGCAATTTGAGTAGAATTTTCATTCTAATAAAGTCACGTTCAACTACAATAAAGAAGACATTCGCTTTAATTAGAGCGAAAAATTACTGCACTTAAGCTGAAATTAAAATAAACGTTCAAAATAGTGCATAATTTCAACCAAGCTATTGAATTCTTTGCAATGAAGTAAATGTAAAAATACCGAATCAGTAACAATACCGACAGTTCAGCGCAAAAGAAGCTGAAAAGGGTACGCGAAAACGGAAAATTTTATCAACAAGCATATATAGAGTTAGTTTCCCAAAAAATGTACGAGCATGGAAAAACTTCGTTTAATATTCATTCTGCGAAATGAGACAATGGCACCTCTCGTAAAAGTACTAAGCACCGATGAGAATTGTTTCAAAATTATGTGGACTCGAACACGTAAACGATTTTGCATTAATAGAAGAAGCCGTAATCGTCGTATTACACATACACATATACATATTGTATGTGTATTGTATATTGTATATGTGTATGTGTATATGGTTGGATCGATCAGTTTCACTCTACCCGATAACATAATGCACACAAACACCGAAAGTCAAGATCGTCGGGTACATTAACGGGTGTATCGTGTCGGGCATAAATTAAAAGGGCACATAATATCGCGCAAGGGCCATCCATCAATTCCTCGACGTATTTCGGCCTACACACACGCAGGCAGATATACACGAGGAGCTAAGAGAGGAAAGGAGAATATATTATCGTCTTCGAAAGGAAACTACGGGTCCTGATTATCTTTTAATTTATCTGATACTTTAGCTCCGTTTATCTCAATTTACACACCAGCAAAATGACGTGCGCTTGTGTGGTGAAAGTTTATATATAATTGACGGCTATTTTAGTTTTGAAATGTCAATCGACATCATCAAATTGAAGTTTTTCTGGAGCAATAAAATTTTCGTCCAGTGCAGAGAAAGCATTAAGTACAATTTATTTCAGCGGTCGATAAAAGTATTAGGGAAATATTTATACGCTAAGCGATATTTTATGTGGATTAAATTATAATCTAATCTCTTATCGATTCTAAGAAACACGTGTAATCTCACTTCTGCCCGACTACAAATTTTCATATAGAATATAAAAAAATAAAAGGCAACTGTATATGTCACAAAAATACTGAAAATTTTCATCACGGTCGTCGGCGACACGCATAGCCCAAAAATATATAACCTTTAATCGTATTAATTAAGTGTCAGCGCAAAACTATGGAAATAAACCTACATACTTAAAGAAAAAAAAAGAAGAAAAACATTGCTTGTTATCACGCAAATGTGCCCTGCCTAACTTTGAACTCGCGATAATTTGTATGATTAAATACTAAATGCTATACTGCTCCTTAATTAAACTTTTATTTGTACACCACCAAAGAATGGCTGAACTAAATTCTTTCAAATTTAAAACGAAAGAGTGGACTTCGAATTTAGTGATTTTTTAATAATTATTTTTAACAATAACAGTTTTTATATAAATTTGTTTAAAACGTTTTAACAAAATTAAAAATTTTAATAGATTGAAATATTGAAACAACTTACTAAGGTATAACAGGCTACATCGAGACGAACGTGTACATTAATGCAGCACTTTTTCCACTAAACTAATGAAATATTTATAATAATTGTATTAATGTTTTCACATAACAGATGATTGTTAACCGGACTTCTCCGATAATAGAATCGATTAATTACAGCGTTGAATGCAGCAGCAGTCGAATAATTCAACCGTGGATCAATAATAATTGATGATTCCCAATTATCATTGTACCTGAAGGCTCTTGCACCCATCAATTTGTAATTTTTGAGAAAAAATATTTGTTCCTGAATATTCAAACTGTTCGCTAATTGAAATGTGAATATTTTTTGAGTTCAGCAATAAATGAGGTAGAGAATATTAGTTAGAAAAATTTGAATACAAATTAAAACAAATTTAGTCGAGACTGTTTTAAAAATAGAATATTGTAAAGAACGATGGCAGCTTCTTTCTCTATAATTAAATAAAGAATACACAATTCCTTCAAATTTTTCTAATTAACAAATGATTTATGAAAAGTTTCATCTACAACGGTGAAATCAAGTAATAATTTGCACTACTCTCCGTGTAGTTTTTCTACAATTAAAAGCAGCAAGTTAGCCGGATACAGACATAACTGCAGATATAGAAGGTATAAGCAAGCCTTCGGTTGATCTTCGCTGGAAGTTCGAGCCTGGCTTTCCTTCCTATGCCGAGTTTGTGTTTCAATGTGGATATTATCTATGCTTCAAACACTCCATTAGTGCCATATATACACATATACATACATGCCTAGATATGTATAAATTCGACGGTGCTTCTCAGTAAAACGAATGCCGCTTGACTTTCCCGCTCCGAGAGGAAGCGTCGAAACTTGCCAAGAGTTTACGATACATAGCGCGAGTGTCTCTCTGTGTGTATATAGGAAAGACTTTAAGAGAGAAAACGACATTTTCCTTTGACGGATTAGTGGGCGCCGGTACGCGGGAACTTTGTATCAAAACGAAAAAATTAAGTGCGCATCTTGAACGAATGAACGCTCTCGTCGTCCTTTTTTTCTCTTCCTATCTGTACACTTTCAATCTCGCTTCGAGCATTTGCCTTTCTCCTCCTTCTTGTTGCCTCCTTTTCGCCCTTCTTCATTTAGTGATGAAGGGTACGTGAGCGCGTTTTCTTGACGTTTTATTTTGCTGATGAGCTGAAATTCAAAATTAATGAAAGCCTTGCGTACAGCGAGGAAAAAAGTATTATAAGTCGCCATCTCTCCTGACTTCCTTCCACTCGACTTGTACTTAAACAATTCAGACAATCTTACCTTAATTTCTAATAATTATGAATTTTACAAATTATCGACAAATAAACCATGACATTCATAACGTTCATTATGAATATCATGAATGTCACTAGAAAGAAAAAGATTCTTCTTTGACAAAGTCATATTTTTATTTCAGTGAACCAATTTGGTCGCGTGCATCACTCACAGAATTATTTGACCTTCGTTGAACTAGAATTATTCATTCAATGAATCATTCATTAAGTCTCTATTCAATGAATTTTATTGTAGCATTCAACATCGTGGTACAGTCAAATGGCCAGAAACAGTTTATTATTGAACGCATGAAAGACAGCGCTTAAGGTTTATTAAAAATTACAATAATATTTTCACATTCACTGGTGATTGAGACATTTCACACCGTCAAAGCTGTAATGATGATTCTTAAAATTTATTTACACGTGATGAATCACGCACTGAATTCTTATAATTTATTGTATTATATTACTTCCAGATAACTATTAGCGTTTTAAAAACATTTTCTCATTCATTTTAATAATCCCGAAATAAGTATTTTTATTGTATATTCTTTTTCTTATAATTATTTAATACGTATAATAAAACGGAAATAAATATGCTATATATCAGTTTTTACGACTTATCAAGTTTCTGTTATATTTTTTCTAATTCTTTCTATTTATTAGAACTGCACTAATTTAATTGGTTAAATTAAGCAGCACTGCTCGCGCGTCGTTAGAGCGTGAGCGAGAAAAAGGGCGGGAGTTCGAGAACGGAAACCGAGATAAGCAGAGAGAGAGAGAGAGAGAGAGAGAGAGAGATGCGACGAGCGGCGATTTTTCAGCCGGTCAAAAGCAAAGCATGGTGAAAAATCGACGTCGGCCGATAACTGGCTTGCTGCATTTTTCATAGAGGCTTTCCGACCTTATCCGCGTGTCGCTTCACTGCCATTTTCTTCCTGTTTTCAACACCGGGAGGCTCTGCTCGTGCCAAAATAGCGTCCCTCGAGGTAGATAAGGATTGCTCCGGCTCTATCTCCATCCCAGTTGCGGCGGCGAGCGCAAACTCCTATTGTTTCTATATCAGATTTTGTATATCTCGCGTCAAACAGACTAAGGCTTGTCGGGTACTTTGGTGCGTCGAGTCGTTGATATTTTTTGAAAATACAAAGTATGGTGATTATCAAAGCCACTGGTGCGGTAACGACTGCAACTTTGACTGATTATTATTTATTGGTAGGCGGTAGAGCAATTTGCATTCGGATCGATACCACAAACGCTTTCAAGTTTCTAATGAATAGATTGACTCGTGATGTCAAAGGATACTCCATCTATGTTTAAGGTTTCATTATTTTGAATAAAGAAGTAAAGGAATAATATTGCAAAAGTACATTAACGACACTCTATTCAATTACTTTTAAAAGGTTTATTTTATTCTGTCCGAAATTGTAAATGGTTGGGCGTTGGAAGGTAGGTATTCTAACAAAATATTAATATTCTAAAAATGTAAAACTTTTTCCTGAAGCGCAAACATTTCATTTTTCGAAATATCCTTTTAAGGAAAAATACCGCAAACTTTGTTTCGAATTAAATTCGCGTAGCATCAGATTTCGCGTAATCTGAAATTCTTTTAAATTGTACAACCGTTGCCCCAGAACAATGTAAAAAAATAGTTTTTATTTCACAACAGCAACGTAGTCTTTTTTTGTTGAGTTTGAAATGAATTCGAATTTCACGTGTTATTTAAAAAAAAAGCATGAACACGTTGTTTATTTCACCACGCATTCCATCTCATATTCAATACCGTGGCAGTATATTAAACTTTAAACGCGTTCCACGTCAACGTGACTTTATCAACTTTAATCGAGTTTGAAAAACGCGCTACTACTTTTTTTTAGTTACACAAACGACTTTTATACAAAATTTACTTGGAAAATTGCGTCCCACTCGTAATACACGATTTTAACTAAAGACATATGCATATATACGACGCACGTTGCTATATTTTATCATGTATTTCAATAACATAGAATGAGGAAAACCAGGACAAAATAAATTGAATCAGAATCTCTCTTTCCCTCTTTAAGTTTTTCTATCTCCTTTGGCTCATCTCCCCGTCCTTTAAAATCCTTGCGGGCGAAATTTTTAGCCAGCCCGTTTCATTCGACCGGGGAGAGCTCGGCTCGGTTTTATTATTGTTATAATTTATTTTCGAGGATTTTCGTGGTGTTGAGAGCTGAGAAATATGTTAGCGGAGATAATCAGGGATTTTGCAAAGACCGAATTTATGAAAGACGTATCCTACTCTTTTATTTAGGGATTCAATACCTAAAGCTTTTTAAAGCTTAAAAATGTTATCACAACTATTTCTGAAATTTTTTAAGTTGTCAAGATTTAAATGTATAAATTAAATTTTCAATTATTTAAAAAAGAATGTAGTAGTAAAAAAAAGTTAAGAACAAAAGCACTGAATTAATATATCAACATAAAAAAGAATTTTAAAAAAATTTAAAAAGTAGAGTTAGACATTAGAGCATAGTAGTTATTGATGTAATTGGAATATCCATCGGAAATAACAAATGAACGTGAAATCTTTAAAATAAAAAACAAAAGCTATAACGCGGCAACCGTAAGCTCAATAATAAACATCCGCAAGGGAGTTAATTAAAAATCTCATTACCAATATTCGTTACTTTTTTCTCTCTCCCGCACTCTCTTGCTCCATATACGCACACATTATGCCTGCATGCTGAAACAAATCGCTGGAAAACTCGCGCAAACGACCGCAGCCGTTTAAAATATAAACCTCGAATACAATGCACGGGCCTCGCGTGAAACAGAAAATAGAGAGAGAGAGAGAGAGAGAGAGAGAGAGAGAGAGAGAGAGAGAGAGGACAGTAATAAAAAAAAACACGCTGTTCGAGCTAAAAGCTCTGTGGTAATAAATTCATAAAATCGCGTACAGTGCGGGGGCCGAGAGAGAAATTAATCGAAATTTTGCCCATAAACTCCCGCGTCAATGTTGCCACTTGAGCTGTGCAAGCTCTCTCTCTTCCTCTCTCTCTCTCTCTCTCTCTCTCTCTCTCTCTCTCTCTCTCTCTCTTCCTATTATTTTGCAATAATCAGCGGCTGGAAGGTGGAAAAAATAATTATTGTCCTGACGCTTCGGCTTTTGTGCATTGAGTGTTAGTAGCAAAATTGAAAAAAAAAGAAATTTTCGTAATAACAAATACTGTGTTATGTCTATGTGCTTTTAAGTGTATTTCTTTTATTTGGTGTAGTTAAAAGTCTCATATTAATGTTTAATGGAATTTACGTATGTTTAATATATAATATGGATGTTGGTGGTAATTATTCACGATTTTTCTTTCAACCATATCAAATCTGTTTTGGTAGAGAAGTAAATCTTCTAAACCGAATAATTTCGTAAAAGCGTCCCTGTACTTTTCAGGGTAAATTAGACTTTTTCTACACTGGATATCTTTGAAATCCCTACGGTCATAGTACCTGTATGAGCACTGAGAAAACTGAGGAACATCTGTTGGCCTCCGCGGCGTAGAAGCAACACTACATGAACGGGTATCTATTCCTGGTTATGAAATAGGGATTTTGCACCAGTGCAGGATCTACGATGTCCGTCAAAGCGAGCAGCAACAAATGCTCCACTATTGGGGTTCAAATACTGTGCCACATAGAGAGTAACGCTGCACTATCCCTAGAAGAGCTGATTGTAACCTGCAATTTTCTCCGTGTATAAAGAATTGTTTTTGATTTTCTTTTTTAAATTTTAGATGAATATTATAATCTAATTAAAATCTTTGGTATAGATACGTGGAAAAAAATTCTTTCAACGTTCGATCGTTAAAGTTTTATCACGAAAATTTCGATTTATGTAGGTAGCGTATTTAGATGTGTAATAAAAATTAAAATTTATTGATTTTCTTTCAGAAAATTACGAGCAACAATAAACCGTATACTTTATAGATTTTCCAATTAAACATAAATATAACGAACCTAGACGTACTTTATTACATGGAGTTCAAGGAATTTAACTAAAGTAAATTAATGATTTTTGCACTGAAGAGATGATACGGTGCTCGTAATTATATCTCACATTTTTAATTAAAATGTGAAAAAGTAAGTATGTGGAAAATGTTAAACATAATTGCCGTGAGGCACGAAAAATCATGGTGAAAATTACGCGTTTTCTTAAACTTTTCATAAAGATTGCTGAAGTTTCAGATTCTTTATTAATTTCCAATATTCGAAAGTTGCAGGTAAAAAACCTTGAAAATCGAAATCACCCTCGCAGCTCAGCTGACGTCCACTTATAAAAAAGTATTCATCGCGATGCAGGGAAAAGAAGCGCCAAATCAGTCGCCATCAACTAGCAAAATTTCTGCTTTCATATCTCACTATAAACTCATACAGTTATATTCATTGAGGACTGTAAAATCATGTAGACATTAAAAAACTTTTGCCTTTTTTTCTGCGGCCTTTGCCGCTTACACGAGCACATCAAGTGAGTTTGAAAGTGTCTTTTGATCACGATCGGGAATCGATATGCAATATCCATACGTATATGCAAGGTGCTGGCTTCGCGGCAGTAGAGTCGGGACAGAAGAGAGCAGGAAGGGGAGGCACGGGCCTGATTGGCGAACGGCTCATTAGCGGTTCCGCATCGGCAGCCACTTCGGATTCGACGAATAATGAATGACTGGGCGGATTATCCTCCTGGATGCATCGTGACGCCCGGAAGCCTAGAAAGGCTGGTGTGGCCCCGACTGCTGCTCTCGGCGCTGCTCTGCTGAGCTTTTTGGAAACATCATCATTCACAACCTCTGGCGGCCAGGGCATGCGCCGGCGATCATTAATTATTTCAGATCGAGTGGAAATTTTGCTTATCAATCGTCCGATAGGTGTACCTTTTTTGTCTAAGTATTACTTTTCATATAATTCTTGCGGTGGATGTGTCGCGATATCAGGCTTTCGGGACGACGCCTGCGAATTATGGTTTGCAGAATGAGAAAATCATCGTATCGGCTTGATGAAATTTCTTGATGTGTGACATGAGTCATGGCGAATGAAATACAAAAGATTTGACTCCATTTAAGGCTTAATGCCTAAAAGGAAAAAGTAATTTTTTTCTTTTTCAATTATTACAAAAATAAATTTAGTTATACACTAATAGTCAATTGCTGAAATGCCATTATTATCTCTGCAAGTATACATTTTAATTGAATTATGTGTTAACTGAATTATGAAAAACAATTTAATCTTTGAAATATATCAGCTAATCATTTTTTAGACACTAGCGCAATATCTGTAATATCAGTAGGTCGATTTGCTTGTATTGATTGTAAAATGCGAATGCAAATTTGACAGAGTGGAAACAATAGAAATCGTTCATTGGTTCGAGGTTTGATTCCGTATCGGTTAGAATTAATGTTTGATTAATTAGAATTTGATTGTGGCTTGATACTTGAACAACAATGAAACGGTAGTTATGATTAATGTTTGAAGGATTCTATTACGAGACAAATAATCATTACATCCTCTGCGAAATTATTACAGAGAATATAGATCAGCATATTATGAAATATTCTTAACTTCTGGGTCACAGATTATTTAGACGAATAATCTATTTAATAAACTCTGGAAAGTCTATAGAGTCAACCAAACCTTAATCAATTTGAAAACAATACTTGGCACAACAGACGATCGGAACCGCTTGCGATAAATATCTCTTAAGCATCGACAAGCGAAGAAGGAAAAGGAGAAAAAGAAAAAAGTATATGATGGCAAAACCATCCTCCAATTATGGCTAATGGCGCATCCTTTTATCGGTATAGCTAAATGACTCCCGTGTATATGCATATCTATACGTAGGTTCTGTAGTGGTTCTACGGATAAATTCATGTAGGAGAAAAAAAAGGCTACGAATTCAGTTGGCTCTCTATCAGTCTCGAGACACATCGGATATACACTTGCCTCCGCCTATATATACCTCCGATGCTTCCCGATTAACTCTCGGAAAGAGTCAAAGAGAGCGGAGAAGTGGAAGGAGAGGAAGAAAGTCGATGGAGGAAGGGAGGAGGGAGCAGCAGCAGCAGCAGCAGCAACGGCGGCGGCGGCGGAGGCGGCAGCAGCAGCAGTTCACCCGATTAAATATGCATGATTTGAGGTGAATATAAAATACGAAGGGTTTCTCTATACGCCTGGGCGGCATCGCATTCGTGCGCATCTCGCGCAAATTTTCAAGCCAAAGCTTGAGACCGAAAGAGAGGGAAAGATAGGAGGGGTGAGAAAGATGAAGAGAGGAATTGAGATAAACAATTTTCAAATAAAAAATAGAAATCAGTCTTATTTAAGATGCTGATGTACGAAAATGAAATTGATGAAAGTTTATAAAAGTAAAAACTCGTCGGTGTTAAATAAACAATGATTTAATGCAAATAGCAATACTTGCTATGATAATACCTACTTTATGAAATTTTAGGGCTTGGGTTGCAACTAGTATATTGAAATAATTTAAAGTAATTTATTTATCAGATTAATGGCACTCGATGTACTACTCTTCGTATACAAATACATATAAAGGGAGATAAAGAACTTTAAAGGCGTTTACAGAGCGAAGTGCAGAGTAAGACGACGAAGTAGAGGCTCGAGAACAGCTTGCTGTACTTTACGGATTTCGGTCGCCTTATACACGTGTTCCCGTCGCTTCCAGGTCCCTAACCTCTTTTTTTCACCTTTTACCCGCCTTCTTCTTGCTTATATACTTACCAAGAAACGCAACGTCGCGTCACCGTCGCCGTCGCCGTTCACTTGAACTCGAATGCGTGCAAAGCTGCTGCAAGGAAGGGTACGGAGAGGAGAAAGGAATCGCAAATTTTATTTTCCGACCCTCTGATTTCATTACTAATTAATCGTCGGAATTTCACTTCTTCAAAGCTCTTTCACGCTACCTTTCAACCTCTCCGTGTTTCGTACTTTTTTTTATTACAGCATTTACGCAGCTTTGAACTTTTTAATATGTTTTAGCGTTTTGGGGGAGCCGAGGGAGGATTTTCTATGAAACGCGCCATGCTGCTGAACGCGTTTCGAAATGAGTTTGTAATTTAAATGTATGCGCAGACGCGGGATAGCTCGCACTTGTATACAGAGAGAAATGCTCGTCGGTTTGTATCTTAATGGAGAAATTATTTTTCGGCTTAAATTATTTATTTTAAAGAGTTCGCTGTATCTATTTAAAAGATGAGCGCACGTTTTTACACTTTTAAGCTATTTCTTTGCTTTCAGTTTAAACTTTTATTCCAAAATGGTGCAAAATAAGTAATAGAATTTTAATAATAGTGAAATAAGTTATTTGTATATCTCCTCGAATGGAAAACAAGTAATAAGATTAAAATTCTATATAACTTGGAAAGTTATATAAGTGAAATTTGACGAGTTTTGAATGATGATGAACGAAGGTTAAAAATAGTTCGTATCGAGTAAGCGACTTAACGCGTTCCAGTGAATAAATATAACTGAGGAAATTTCGCCAATTACCAAATAGACGTGATCAAAAAACTAATCTTACGCTTTGAAATTTGATATAAAACCGCTACATAAATTATTCAGTAGCCGTGTCTCGTCAAGGCTCTGGTACTTGTATAAATAATCAATCGCGGCGTGGTCGTAAGCCCTGCGAAAATCTGAGTTTAAAAGCGGATTAGCTGTGACTACGCTAAAGAAACTCCTCTTCTCCTTTCTAGCTTCGGAGCAGGCAGAGGAGAAGATAATAACATAACCTAGAAACTCGGCAAATCAAATTTCGACGCCGACAGTATTGCGAAGCGCAGCGAGCTCGCACTGGAAATGGCTGAAATTCAAATAATCAGTTTTTGGTCGTGTCGAATGATGAATATTTAAAGCTTTATGACTATTAAACAGAATAATACGGAAATATGGGTTCTTCATATAAGAGTTATGACGCGAGCCTGACAAATTTTCCCTATGTGAACTAGAATAACTGCTCTCTGCATTTTCTTACCAACTTATCTTAGTTATCTGCATGGTCATTAGTAAGGTGTAATTGTGCAATTGTATAAAATTCCAGATCAAGTTTTAGAAAGCTATTAGCCTATCAATTAAGAAAATTTCCAACATAACAATTCAACGATATCTTGGTCGCAGTCTAAATCGATTCTCCTAACACAGATAGTATCTCCCATAAATCGCAAATAGATCGTATATAATCATGGCAAAACTTGCGAATCGAAGCAGCCTGAAATATTCAAACAAACCACAAAACGTTACAACCTCACACCCATAACAGAAGCAGCAGCAGCAGCAACAACAGCAACAGCAACAGCACAAGTAGAGTAGACGGGTAGGGCCACCGGTAAAATAGCAAACTTGGCCGTGCGAATCCTTGGAGAGCCCTAACACGGAAACCCTGGCAGTGTAGGAAATACGGTCATTTTCATCCTCTGCACATATACACAGACGCATTTTCATAGAGAATTCGGGGCGAGTATAGTCCAAGGCAACGCAACGCTACGGGCACGGGCGGCTATACCTCCCCGAGGTGTCCAAGCACAAGGTAAGTTTCGCTCTCTCGCACCTGCTCCAACCTCCGGCACTTGGCCACTGGGCATTAAGGATCGTTTACGGATGTTTGCCTAAATTTAAATATTCATCCGCTGCTAGAGCTCCGCCAGCAGACTTGGGGTAGAAAGCGTAATTTAGCGTCGGTGCGCGGCGGGCGCCATCTCGGCCTCGTTAAAGGCCGAGCACCCGCGTCTAAGCGTAAGGGGCCAAAGCTGGCAAAGTGTTCGTTGGGCGTCAGGTGCGCGATCCTTTGCCTCGAATATCTTTCCAGTGGTCCTTTATATGCCGCGAGAGAGAAAAATGGCGTACTTTAATGCCGGCGAAATTGAAAAGACACTCTTATTTCCTTCCCCTTTCCCCGCCGTCCTCCCCGCTCCTCTCGCTCCTTCTCATACTCAGAGTGGTGTGACGGCTTTTTGAGGAAATAAGCCAAGACGGGCTAGTTGAGGTAGACGTAATGGCGAAGAAAGAAAAGGAAATTAATTTAAGTTGCTAAAACCTGACGAATTACCTCTTGTTTAAGTGCTTTAGGGTAGGACGTATCACGTAAATTACGTTATTAACGTTCTTACAGACATTTTGGTTTTATAAAATCAAAAATGCTCTATGTGAGTTCAGCGTGATATTTACTTCTACGACATAAGAAAATGTTTTACAATTTCTCTAAAGATATGATATCTTGTAAAAATCGACAGTTATCACTTTCCATAGAAAATTAATTAGTTTAGCCGTTTTAGTAATTTATTAAAATATAAATGCAGTGGGGCTTACAAATCTTGTAAAAGTCAAATCAAAACATAGACGAGGAAACACTTTTAAAGCAATCATGTTTTAAAATGAATTAACATCAACGTTTACCATTTATGTCAAGGTATGTAACAAAAACTAATAAAGAAGAAAATAAACAATAAAAAAAATAATGCTTTGAAAGTTGTGACGTACTTAACAATGATAATGTACCTTCTTTGACAAATATACGAATAGAGTATTTGGCTACTATGATCGAATGTCCGATGTGTGTTAAGAAACCCTGATGTTTCATTATCTTCTTCATCTATATTAAAAATACTCACAAGATGGAACGATCCATTTCATTTTGCTATCAAGCGACTTATGTCTTATAATATGCATACGAAATTCAGCACTTTATTACTTTTTTAAAGCAGCCCATGCTTAACAATTTTTTAATACATGCTACATACAGTAATAAGCTTTGACATAGAAATAAAAAACAATATCAATATATATTTTGCAATTTATTAGGTTCGTCTCTTTGTCTAAAACAGTATTTTTTAAAAGTCCAAATTTCGTACTATAATAATTCCAATTCAATCTGATTGAACGACTCAACTTCGCGATAAATCTTGATGAACTTTGCGCATCAATAACACCTGCAAGTATACATCCCCGTGAATCGAAACCACTTCACCGTCCATCGCGTGCTCCCTTGAGTTACCTTTGATTGACGGCCTTTTTCAAGTAATGTGCCTATACCTACTACCAAAAGCCTCTGCGTGCTTTGTGTTCAGCTTTCTTTGTGTCATACTTCTTCTTTCTTTTCAATTCTAATCTTTCCACGAGTATAGATTCACTGCAGAGCCCCAGTCTGCGATAAAATGTCACAATAATATTTAAAAAAGTAATATTATTTATACTTTTATAATAGCTTATAGAAGAATTAATTTGCTGTTGATCGCTTGTTAAAGTAACAGAATTTTTGAATATCGTAAGTGTTGATGGGCGGCAATAGTTTCGATTAAAATTCAAATTTTTTCTGCATTAAAATTTATGATTTTACAATTTTACAACCTGAATGAATAATGAGTTGTTCTGCTCGATCAATTAGCGCATAGATTTAATTGACCGAATCACTGCCGAATAATAACAATCCGATTTTGACGAGCGATCTTTATTCTGCAAAGCTGGTGCAGGTTCCGGTCTCGCAATCACTGACCTGTGCAGTCAACGACTCGAAACCCTTAACGGTATCCCGTACATTCGCAACGTCAAGTCCAAAATCAAAATCCTAAATCAGACTCAGCAGGATTTCGACTGGGTAGCGGAAAGCAAGACAAGCAAGACAAAAGGGTAGCTGACTCGCTGCGTCAAGCTACCTAATACGTATTTGCTCTTGTGGGAGTAGGGCACATGTGCGTGTGCGTGGCGAATCTACATTCGCGTAGTATAACGAGTAAGAGAGTACGTGAGCAACATCTCTCTCTCTCTCTCTCTCTCTGTGTGTGTGTGTGTGTGTGTGTGTGTG
>UELV01176445.1:0-24003 GCA_900490015.1 Megastigmus stigmatizans | reverse complement strand
CCCCCACTCCCCATCCCACCTTCGTTGTACCGCGGATTTCTTAATTTGCGACAGTCCAAATGCAATTTTCGCGCAATCGCTGCGGCCCAATTTTAATAGCGATTGACTGGTTTACCGTATCTGCCGAAAACAGCGAATATAGTTTTTTTGCAGCATATTCATAAAGCGATATGTGATCCAGCAGGATCAAAGTGATTCGAGCAAATGACTATTATTACCCTGAACGGTGACCGAATCTTAAATTACACGATAATATCTGTCGATGAATTGCGTACGTGCAAGAGCAGGCTCGAGTGGCGCATCGAAAACACTTGAACCCCATAAATGGCTAACGGCTGCAATACAGTGGTACATCGACCACAAATCGTGAGTCGAAGAGGAGGACATTCATAGCGAAGACCAGATGTAGGCGGACAAGGGATTTAGCAATGGCTTCGTGCTTTAATGTCTGGGAATCGGGCGTTGAACGCCTCGATAACAGAACTATTATTCTAAAGCGCGACCGAACACTTGTGCCCACAAATTGGGAACGGTATATAATGCCGAGAACTGATTTGGAATTGCATCCACGACGCTCGAGGTATATCAACTCTTTCGAGCCTCGGATTTTACGTGTGCGAGAGTATATATACCGCACTGATTCACTGCGCGATCAGGAGTGTGAGTAATAATTGTACATTCTTGATCGTGCAGCGGCCAAGTCAAGATGCCGATTGCCGAGCTCGCACAGGTGTTGGGCGCAGTTTTACACAAGATACACGCTGGGATAAAAAGTGCCACATCGATTACGATCTGACGTAATTTTTGTAGATACGTTTAAAATCGTTTCGCTTCGATACAATTTGCGCAGTTGGATTAAGTATAACGCATGCATTTTTATGTAATCTGAATTAGTCCGTGAGATAGTCTGGGTTTAATTTAATGCGTATATAGGTGAAAAATTACGACAGCGATTAGCTGGCTGTTTGTGCAGATTCATTAGTAACACACAAAAGTGAAACTGAATACTGCAAAGCGGAATCAAGCTCGTACATGGATGTCAGCAGTTTTTTTTTTTACCTTGCTCAACATTTATGTAACTTTCAACACAAATATATGTAAGCGCTGTAGCATTATTTCCGTGTTTTTTCTTTATCCAAACAGAATATCATTGGAACAAACGTATGTACGATGAATAAATCAAAATCGGATTGCATATACCTTTAAAATCTTTTTGCTACTAGAAATTTTACTAGAAATGAAAAAAAATAAGTAGACTATATAGCATACTGTAAAAAATGTGCATCTTTATCAGAATCTTAATGCTACTGATCATATAAGTGTATAATATGAGATCACTTGAGTCTACCCAAATACTTCTAATATACATTGCGTGTAGGTATAGTTGATTCGAGTAAAATTTAATTTAGAAAAATTTAAAATAGCGAGTCCTCCAATATTAGAAAATCGATTTATCCACTAAAGTCGAATGGAACTTCCTCTCGCCAACGTAATATCGTTACCGCTCTCTACTTCGCATCGGCATTCGATCGAGCGAAAAATTGACTACTGCGAGAGTATGTAAAAAAGGTAAGAAACTGTTTAACCCTGTTTCATCGTCAGAAATATTTTGTAATATCAGAAAATGCTACAAAAATGTCATATGCGTAGTAAAACTTTGTTGGTGCAGATCAAAGGTTTCCTTGCATGTACAAAAGTACAAATGCATTTTGTATAGAATAGAAATGTGCGCATATATCGTGCTAATTGAGATAAAAAATATGGTAAAGAATTAGTTTACATATGTCGCGTACAGACCAACTTATGATCGGGAACTAGAAGAATTCATGAATTCATGACTAACACGAAGACAAGACATATTTTTATCAAAAATTAATATACTCTACATTACTAATATCAATCAAGGCTTTGGCTCTGTCATGAAAATCTTTGAATGGTGTATCCAAAGCCTTCGTTTCTCCCAATTAAATACAGACAACTAATGACTTTTGATGCTACAGATGAATCTTTCATTCCGTGTAGTAACGGTTCATGATTTAAAATTAATTTAAACAAGCTGAGAGTTACTTATTACGCTCGCAACGTAAAATTATAATTTTCTGAATTGTACTGTTTAATTAATTAGTTACATACATAATTGTTCTTTAAATATAATGCTTTTGTAATAATTAACATATTACCAAATGGACATATGCTAACCCATTTTATACAGTAACTGCTTGTTAGATAAATTTAAACTACCGACTACTTATTGGCAGTATTGAGAAACTATATACTCGTGAAAAACTTGGTAAGTATTAAGATGCCGGTAATGTGAATAGCCAATGACGGTGCCTATGCAGTTTTATGTGTATTTGTGTCAGAGCCTCATCTATAGTTAAATAATACTACAGAGCGCGGTAACTCGACATCGTCATCGTCGACCCTGTAACTATAACCGTGGAGTGTTTGAATCTCATCGATAAGCTATAATGTACAAAAAGATTATAGTATTTCAAGGTAAAACACCTAATGAACTAAACGTAAAGCACTATATCTATAGTAATCCAAAGATTCTAACATTGCAATTTTATATCAGCATAAACTCTACACGATTAATTTTTAAATGCTATTGACACTGTCAATTTTAATCATTTTTCGAGATAACATTAGTTAATTTTTCACTGTTTTACAAGTGAGAATTTTACTTAAGCTCGGGTCGATATAGAGTATAGAATGCGTACAGTCTGCCTCACATCCTGTGACTAATTTACTATTCAAAAGTAATACTTGTAGCTTACAACTTTGCTGTTCTAATTTTATCTCAGCCAATCAAAGAAAAATTCTTTGGTTTCGCAAAAAACGCAGTGGCTTGCACTTAAAGTAATTACAATTTTTGAGATTATGAAAGTGGTCGTCGTGGGGCAAAATCGGACGAGCAGCCCTGCTGTTTGTTCCAAATCTTCAAAGAGAAGTTTTGCCTATCGCTGCCTCATAAAGGTTACTTTCTGAAAAATTGTCTTCTACGAAACAAGTACTCAATTATAGGTTTGTTTGAGCGTTCATAATAACCAGTTCTTTAAATTAGCGAGTATCAATTATGTAATTCAACAAAGGATAAAACCATCAGCCTTGGTGTAATTTTAAGAATTCTGTCTAAAAGGATAATTAAACGATTTCTAATACTCAACCATATATTTTCAAGCCCAATACCTGGAAATTAAAGTTCTACTCTTTGATGTACGACAGAATTCTAGTGTTGCCTTATATTTTCAACAGAAATTGCAGATCAAGTCCACGTTTCAAATATATCAACTTTCAAAGAAATCACGGAGCTGCTTTTTTAATTTGTTGTACAACACGAGAGAAATAGTATTCTGATTTTGATCGCATTAACTTTATAAACAATGTTGTTGAGAAAAGGGAATATATATAATAGGATATAGCATTTATTAAGGTCAACTTTAACAAAAAAGCTTATGCTCTACTTACAATGAAATGTTATCAATTTCACCTAAAATCATTAAGAGAAAGAATGCAAAAGAAAAACGAATAGAATAATTTCAGTCCCTGTTTTTCACTGAAGAAATTTGTTGCCTTTAATATAAACGCTGATGAGAAGACACCGTAAAGAAGGTCAAATAACGATCCCGCAAGAACAATAAAAATAGTCCTCTCAGCGTGTCAAGAGTGAAAATTTAAAACTGATCCGAGGCAACAGAGCAGCAGCAGTAGCAGCAGCAGCAGCGACACACCGTGCAATTGCAATCCTTGCTAGGAGAGCGAGGAAAAAGCTATTCCTTCTCCAGCTAGCCTCGGATGCATGCTGAGATAAGGGCGTAGGCGCGCGCGCGTACTATCTCCCTCTCTCTCTCTCTCTCTCTCTCGCTCTCTCTATCTTTGTCATTGAACGCGCGCGCGAGAAGAGAGGGGCATGATCGCAGTGAGATCGTCCGCGCGCGCGACCGACTAGAAGGAAAGAAAGAAGGAAGGAAGGAAAGCAGGAAGGAAGGAAGGGAGAAAAAAGCGATTGATGTACGATTCTGGCCGCTCAATCAGCTCATACTTCTTTGCGCATTTTTGCAAAGAGAAAGAAGAGAAGGCGAATTTACGGTGTAGCGCATGTATGTATATCCTTTCCGCAAATTCTCGAGAGGACTAGTCATTGAACCAATCGCTGAAAAAAGCGAGAGAGAGAGAGAGGGGGGGGAGCGAAAAGAGAGGTTAAAGAGTAAAAAATCTGTTGCAGGTGGAAAATTGCGCGAAAAGAAGGAAAGAAGGGAAGAAGGAACTGAAAGGTGGTAATAGGGAGTAGTAGTAGTACAGAGGCCGACGACTAGGTTCAAAAAGAGAAAAAGAGAGTGTAGTAGTGCACTATAACCTTGTAGGGTGGGTGGGCTTGCTTTCCGCAATGCCAGAGAGAGAGAGAGAGAGAGAGAGAGAGAGAGAGAGTGGGCAAACGGGATGGGTCGATAGATGTCGACGAGCGAGCGCCTCGCCTGCCTGTACTGCCTGAGCTTGCTGCTGCTGCTCCCTCCTCTCTCCCTCCTCTCTCTCTCTCTCTCTCTCTCTCTCTCTCTCTCTCTCTCTCGCACACACGCTATCATTGTGGCAGAGCTAGCGCGCGCCATCCTATATAGGAGAGAGTCGCACACGCGGCGCGCCACCGGCATGAGAGCAACAGCAACGCACTCAGCGAGCCTCACATAGGCCCACCCTATGCGCAAATTCAATGATATTCGATAAATCAGTACGAGTAATCATGACTAATAATATATATATATATATATATGCTGAATATTTAAAAAAGAATCCTGCTCAAATACTCGAGGTATTTTTTAATGAAATTTGAAAGCTTGAAAATTCAGAGAATCGTTACAAGTAGCCATGAATGCTAATGATTATAAAGAGTAATCAAATATTCTAAATATTTCGTAATAAAACTAGCAAGCTTGAAAATTTGGAGAATCAGTATACGAGTGACCATATTATTTACGTTGATAATATTCCCCAATATAAGGGAAATTCTGGAAAACTTTCTGCACACAGTTAAAAATTGTTCTAAGCTTCTAATTGCAACGTAATATGAAATCAGTACATCCGAACGATTGAAATTATCTATACTTATGTAGCATTTGAACGTGGTGTCTGACCGAAACCGACTGTGTTCTACTTCGCTCTGTGCTAGACGATTCATTATCTTTTGATGAAATTATTTTTGTTAATCCTTGTCATTTATCATTATCTGCAATTATTTTCACGGATAAGAAAGAATTTCATTACAAACATTTTAGGTAAATTAGCACTGACTATAATAATGCATTATACACTTACATGCTCATGTACTTGTATATAGATTTTAGAGTTCTTATATATACGCGACCCTTGCACAATGTTGCAGTTGAATTCTACCCTTGAATTAATTTTGTATTACTTTGTCTATAATTGAGAGGCAGTATGAACGCTGTTCCAATTACTCATCGATTTTGAAGACCAGGAAATTTACATGATTGTAGCGGGTATAGCTTACTGGATCGAATGACTGTAAAATTCATATGCAACTCCAACATGTTACATTCAATCAATTTAAATTATTACCCTAAGCTATTTATACAAACAATTTGGCACGAGTCGATTGTTCGAAATTGCAGTAGAAATGACTTGATAAGCAAAAGTCTTTAAAGCCTATAAAAATGCACTTGAAGTCGATATAAAAGCGAAGCCTTGCACTCGGCGAGAAAAAGAGCTAGGTTTGTTCAAATAACATTTCGATTATTCTCACTCTTTCTCCTCTACATTGCCCCATTACTCCTCCCCGTAAAGTCTCGCAGATTCGCGCTTCGGCTGCTCTCGTCGCAACTGCTGCGCCCTCGTTTCGATAGGACCACCCACCTCCCGTAACCCCGAAAAACCGACTCTTCTTTCCAATCCTCCCTCCCTCTCTCTCTCTCTCTCCCTCTCTCTCTCTCTCTCTCTCTCTCTCTCTCGCTCTCTCTCTCTCTCTCTTCTCTATATACACCCGAAGAAAAATAAATTGCCACGAAACTACAATGCTCGAGTGCGCCCGCAGACAACTCAGAAACACACAGACTGAGAGAGAAGAGAGAATAAAAGAGAATCGGGACAGCATGAATCCCTCTGATCCGATGCTCGGTACCGGTGTACCATATATATATATATATATACATATATATAAGTACGCTCACATCGTCGCTTGTGTATAAGTATATAGACGATGCACGTAGGTTCAGTGTACATAGCGTGGCCTGGGCGATATTATACATTCGTTTTGGGGAAATTCGCGAGTACGCGTGTACACATTCGCAACAATCGGTGAAGAGATAGATAGAGAGAGAGAGAAAGAATATGTATATGTATAGGCGAACGATATGCCTTTTGCCGACGCGACGGGAGTTGTGTAAGGTCGGAGGATGAGGAACAATTGTGTCGTCGGGTATACGTATGCGTGTGTGCGAGAGCGCTCGCGCAGCCTTTCATGCGTGAATGAAAATTTGCCTTTCATTGTGTCTGCAGCTTAGCGTTTGAAAAATTGTCTTCTTTCTCTCTATCTATCTGCCTCTCTTCCTCTCCCTCGCGAGTAGAGTGAAAAAAAAAAGAAAGAAAAGAAGGCTGTACGGCCGTTAGCGAAATCTTTTTCGAGCTGCTCTTTTAACCCGGCCATTTGGCTAACTAGATAATTTTTCATTTCTTGCGTTACTGCTCTGTTTCTTTTTTTCTTTTTTTTTATGTCTTCATTGTCCGATTGCGACGTTTGTAGTTGCATGCCCAATAAGATTCGAGCGGAAATGATTTTGCGAGATTTTAGTTTTCAGTGTGCGACGCGCACCTTTGTTGCGAGAACATTATCGAGTATCATTATTTTTTAGAAAGAAATTTTAATTAATTCATTATTACGCCATCATGTCGTACGCAAAAGGAAACCTACATTTTTATCTGCAACACTTTTCCCCAGTTCTGCGCTATATTAATATTTTTATAAATGAAGGGCTCGCACACACACAGGACTTGAAAATGTTCTACTTCATAAACGTGGCTTTGTTCGTACCTTTGTCGGTATACATAATTTTTCAATAATTTTTTCACATAACAGGGCAAATATTTGACTGGAATGCCTTTTGGTGAAACTACAGTACACGAATTGAATTTGTGACTTAATGAGAGTAAAATTAAAAGGGCAAAATGTATCCAATATTTCCAATTTTCCGATTTCGAAATTTTGAATCTCGTCGTGTGTACACTTGTTTTAACTGTATTTGTGCAGGCTTTTTAATAAGAAACAAAATTCCGGTTTTTTTCAACAGTTCTGGCACCCTGTATAGGAAAATTACTTATTATACAAGATTAGTTTTAATTATACTATCCTAGAATCACCTATAGATTTTTTACTTTAATCTAATTCTGTACACTAAAAATATGTGTCACGAATATTCATTAATGTAAATAAAATAATACCACTGTAATCCTTAAGAAGCAATATATAACATGTTCCACATCCTTCTAGAATTATTTTTAACATTTCCTTATTTTACGTAAGATTGATAGTGAGTCACTTACCGGTACAAAATTTTGCGGTTTAATAATTCGTACTAAAAAAGCTACTTTTGAATTAAATTTATATTATAAAAAAATATTTTATCATTTTTAAAAGTAAGCATCATTTTTAAGTATATATTTCTTAAAAATTGCTAACTTAACTAGGTGTCCAGAGTATTGTGACTATTCTACAAATGATAAACAAAATAAAATGTATGATGTTTATTTAATGCAAATAACGGAGCCTTCGTGCTTTTATATTCCGTTCAATCAATGTACAAACATGATTTCTATGTAAAAAACAAAAACAAATTAAACTAGAGGAAAGAGAATGAGAACGGGAAAAAAAGAATACACTGCAGCAGTGAAACAAGGTACGTGATTTCTAAGATGAAAGTGTAAGTTTCGCACGTGCCCAGAGTATGATTAATACGTCGAGCGTGTGACTTACGTTTGTCTGTGTTGAAAAGGAAAAAAATAACGCAGCATGCATCGACAGAATAAATCATGACTGCATGAATGTGATTAATATTTTCGTCGAGAAATTCTGTTGTGGGTTATGACTATAGGGAAAAATTATTTTAAATCCTAAACACTGTCTGGTATCAAGACCTTAAGACTGAATCAATACTAATTTATTTATTAAATAAGTAATTACATTCGATTTTTTACTATTATTAAAAAGGTAAACAGGATGTTAAAGCTATAAAAACTTAGTTACATTTCGATAATTATTAAACAATCTTGGTTTACACAATCAATAAAATGTACTTCAGGTTCAAATTATTAAACAATCTTGGTTTACACAATCAATAAAATGTACTTCTGGTTCAAACTATATACAAGGAGCTTATTTAAATGAAATTTAGGTACTAAATCCGAGATTCAAAATTAAATTTTCTGTTAAACTTGCACACATTTTAATAATTATTTTTTCGTACTTTTATCCCATTATATATTTTCTCGCGGAAATATAGGGTAGATGTCCCGAGTACTGTGCCCTACCCTTTTACTTAGGATGCAGCAAATGGAGTATAGGATCTTATGGCAAGCAGGCGACGTCCAATAATATAAGCATATTTGTTTTTCTCAGCTGTGTCATTATACGATTTTATTTGATTTTGATAAAAGAAATATAGAAAACTATTTAAAAAATACATTAGAATTAACTAAAATATCTATAAAAATATTAAAAATTGAAGAAATGCTTAATAGGCACAGTAACCCGGGCATTTACCCTGTACCAAACTCTCATAATTTTATATAAATCGTGACTATATTGTAAAGGACTGATAAAAACGCTTGTAGTCTACACACCTGGTTGCAAATATATACATTGACCCTCCTGTGCCACCTGGTGAGATATCTCATCGCAACAAAGTTGTTTTTGCCAGTACATTTTTTCTCTCAACTATTAAGCGGAACAATTCAAATAGGTCAGCGACCATAAAAATATGCACTACGAATCGGTCAGAGTTAAAAATTAAATTCTTTACTTATTAGGTATTTTGGAATCGATTGACACATATGTGTTTAAAAGTACTCAGCGCACTTGAGTTAAATTCAGATGAAATCATAAGTTCTACATGTTTTTGTAAGTTTTCTTGATTATAGATAATTTTAATATTCTTTCTAAAATTTCGATCTGAAATGCATTTGCACCGTAAAGTAAATTCCCGTCTTCAATTTGATTCAATCAATAAATAAAATATTTACATGATTATCTATTTAAAAGTTCTGCACGATCAAACAATTAACCGTACCGAATGAACTTTTCCAACTACAATTATTTTATGTATACATGTACATACAGACGCGAAATATAAAGGTCTATAATAAAAAATAACCGTAACAGTCACATCACACCAAATAAACACAACTAAAAAAAAATACTTCCGACCAGCTCTCTCGCCATGCTTTCTACGTATAGTCATAATTGAATCGCAATAATTGCAATTATCGCAAAATTCTGCAGCAAACAAAAAAAAACGGAAGAAACTCGACAAGATAACGTTATTACCTCCGCACCGTCGCCTCTCCCAATTTCAATAATATTCAACGATCCTCGCATTAATCATCAAAATGGAAACAGCCTCAGGGGGCCAATCACTGTCCCTCTCTCTTATACCCTAATCCAATAAAAAAGCACACGCCTATATACCCGCACGCGAATATATGTATGTATAGGTATGTATTTACACGTGTGCGAGCGCTAAAAGTATATGTGCATCAGCCTCGACCACCCGCAAATGTACATACACGCATATACGTACACACACGCAACATATAAATTAATCTTCTCCTGCGCGAGCGTCTGGATCTCAACGATAGCAACTTAAAGTGAAGTGCGGAATGCACGTATCTTTCCTTCGCGTCACACACATACACACACATATACTATACGTGACCTACTGCAAGCATGTGCAGTGCGCGCGTGTATATACACACAGACACATGTACACATCATAACAGTCGAGACCTCAGCGCGTACGCTAATTAAAACGAATGCGCCAGTGTGCATCTGTGTACATTTGAGAATATATATATATTTAAGTGTGCGTGGATGTATCTGTGGGGCGGCCAAGAGCAACGCACGACATCCATCAGCTCCATTCTCCTCCTCGTCGTCTCCTTTTTTTTCCCCCGAATGCGCGCACATTTTGATTAAGCACTCGACATTTCAATTACAATAGTTTGCATAAAAGTTCGTCCCGCGAATGAGGGAGACAAGTCGCGGGCCGGTTTCGTTATAATGAAGACGAGGAAAAAGCAGGAGCTGTTTACGCGAGAGAGAGACAGAGAGAGAAGGAAGCTCCCTGCAGAAAGGGGTTCGTCGACCCTCTCGTTCACTCTCACTCGGGGATTATATATGTATATCATAGCCCTGCGCGTGTGTACAACATTCAGTTGCAGAAAAGCGTTAAAAGCCGCGTGTGTATATAGGAGCACAGGTGAGTTGGAGTATATGTATACATATAGGTGCGATTGCGCGGAGAGAACCCGGCGCTTCCCGTTCTTAATAAGAGAGCTTTACCTCGCCTCATGTATACATATACGTTTTCAGCCAAAGTCACGCGATTTCGAATAATCGCCGAACGGTCCATTCGTACGTTGGAGCTCGGAACTCGTGTGTTCGTTTGCTCGCTCGCTCCTTCGTACGTACGTTCGTTCGTTCGTTCGTTCGTTCGTTCATTCGTTCGTCCGTATACATATAGGAGGGAAATGGATCGATAATGGACTTCGGCGGGGTTTGGCCTTTAAACAACGCGTGTACACATTTTCGACTCGCTTAATTCTGTCGGATTCTCTTGTGCCGCACTCTCTCACTCTCTCTCTCACTCTGATTTTTCTATCGCAAGCTCTTTTTTTTTCATTTTCCAATAGCTACTGATTTTTTTCCATGCATATCGTGCGTTAATAAATATGTAATTTATTGGATTTATTTAACCTATTTGCAGTAGCTTTTCGATAATTACGTGTAACCAAATATGGTAAAATTTCAAATCATTTATTATAGATGATTTTTTCGGATTTAGTTTAATTGTAATTTAATTTTGATAATGTATTGTATATTCTCCATTATTTAATACACTTTTTATTATTAAATAGTTATTAAAAAATAGTTATACAGAACGTTTATTTTCATATTTTCTGTACTGCAGAAGCTTATGAATTTGAGAAAAATTTATAAATTTTGTTTGTATTATATTTCAGCTTTTAATTAATGTTTGGAATTTGTTATGTAACATCCTATGAAAACCATAGGATTTTCTTTTCATTTACTTTTACTCTTAAACTCATGTATTCCAAGTTTGCCACTATATCATTACACATAGACCTAATATTACGTATAATTATCCGCATACAGTAAAACCCAACGCCTGCCTTGCAGACGACTGGGCCAACACAGAACAGCACCTAATGAGTTTGGGAAAACTAGTTAGTCCGCTGCACATGCGCTTGGACCATAAAAATCAGCTCCGGACAAAAACCTAATGAGTTGAGAAAAACCTATCAACCCGCCGAGAACTCGGAAGTCTCGAACTGCCCCACTACTCATCAAAGGGTTGTCCAATGAAACTCATCAGCCAATCACCAATGACATCCTCCTACCTTGACCTACATATGCCTACGGAATATTAGGCGGGTCATTGCCTTTAAAAGCACGTGCATCATGCTGCAACATTCAGTAGAGATTCCGGAGTCCGTCTCCGGAACTCGAAACATTCAAATTCTACAAACTCCGAATTTCGAATTCCAGCAGTCAGCCACACTCGAACTTCTAGCCCCGAATTCCGAACTCCAGCATCACGCTCCAAGCAATACTTCTATCTCCGAACTCCGAACTCCAGCATCGTGCTCCAGTTAACAATCATCCGAACTTCTACATCTGAACTTCTCAGCAGCCTTCTGAATTTCTACCTCCGAACTCGAATCTCTACATTAGAACTTCTACCTCCGAACTCGAACTTCTACATTAGAACTTCTCAGCAGCCATCCAGCCACTACAGCAGGCATCTTTCTAAATCCGAACTCTGCCAGTGACAGTGTAAAATAATCCGCCGCGCTCAACAATAGACACCCGAGTGTCTATCTAAAAAGTGTAATAATAAGTGAAATTTTGTGCAACTGCAATAAAAGTAAGTTTTATCATAAATTCACATATCTTTCTTTCACAAACAGTTACAACACTCAGTATACCTTTCCGGAAAATCTTGCGCTTCTTGTGCTAAAGCACCTGGAGTAGGTTTTCCAAACTCCCTCCTAACCTATCATTAGCGTCTGCTTTGTACCTTACTGGGCGATTGTGGGAAACTCTTGGAATCACAAGGGTTTCTTACTATCTAGAAGCCTAGGAAGACACAGCGGTCCATCCTGTCAATTCTACTTCTCTCCCATAGGGAGAGGTACATAGTTTGCAGGGCCGTCCCGAGTTATTAGATTTTCGAATCTAGACTCAAAAGGGCCCAACAGCCGATTCAATCCGACAGGTCGATTCATTTCGACCCGTTGCGCAATAACGCGACGTAATAATTAGCTCCTGATACGAATGATATTTATTAAAATGTACTTAATTACTTTTGGAGAAAGTAGACGGTTATAAATTTGTTTCATTAAAAAACAATTATTTCTAAATTACTGCTATTTAAATGTTCAATAATTATTAATTTAAAATATAAACTTTCTAATAAATAGCAATATATGTGCTTCTTAAAACTAAAAATGTATGCCTAAATTTGTTTTATATAAGATTAATTCTGTTTTAATTTTATTATTGTTATTATTATTATTGTTCTAGAATAACTTACACGGAGTAAAAAGTTAAGTCAGTTTAAAAATTACGAATAGAAATCGTTGACGCGGAAATGTAAAATCATATAACATCGTGATGTGAACAGCTAATTTAATAAGAAGGTTTAATACTCAATTTTGAGGTTTCATCCATTTAATAAGAATTAAATTACACAAACTAAATCAAAAGCATTTTTTACGTTATAAGATTAGAAAACAATGTCTTTTATGACTATCAGTGTTTACGCATTCGAACGTAACACAGTATATCTAAAATATTTTTTGAACTGTTGGAAAGTTACAAAAATATTTTTCGTTTCTTCGAACTTCAATTGCGGCAATCGCAATAGAACCATCATTTGTATTTTAGCTGTTTTAGAATTCTGTTCTACATTACTTAATTGCACATATAATTAAATTCCTATATGAGCATCAATATTTTGACAATAACATTTTTAAATATACTTTTAAATATTTTAATTTAACATTCAAATTACATACATATTTAATTGATACTATTCAACAATTAATTATTAATTTTCTAATTAATGGGATTATTAAGTAATTGCTCTGTATGACATCACACACTTATACAGCGAAGTCATCGAACGAACAGTACTAATTGAATACTGTCATTTTTAAGTTTGGATTAAATGCACATTTCTCCAAACGGTGACTTATTAAAATCAAATCAAATCGCTAATCGCCGGCCTTGCCCCAGAAGGTCATCTGCCTGCACATTGTAATCGGTAGACGAATTGTCTCGAAACGATTCTCATTAATTGACACATTATGCATCTTTCCTCTTTATAGTTCTTATTTTAAATTATATATAAGATTGCGGTCATACTAAATTTAAAAACGCTGAATAAACTATTATAATTTGTAGCCATGCGCTGTAAGGGTTTTGATTAAAATTTCAGTTTGTGTAGTATTAAAATTGTAAATATGAAATAATTCAAATAATAGGCACAATCAATTATGTAATTCTATACAAACTTGAAATAATTTTTGTAATGAACATTTAGCACCGTTTATTGATACAAAATAAAAGGAAATAACAATTTTAAAAAATCCTTTCAAAATACACGCGTTTTAATTAAAATTCCTACGCAATATGATATTTCAAACAATCAAACTGAAATCTCTAAAAATCATTCAAAAAGGTCGAAAGTCAAACACGTTATTCCAAAAGCGAAGGAAAAAAGTTGAATTAGCTATACAAAATTTGCACCAATCAATAGACAACTGTTGTAAATGAGTATAGCTGAAGGACGGACGTTCTCGCCGCGTGCAGGAAAGCGTATGATTGCACTCGTGATTTAGCCGAGACTCACGCAGTCTCATCCTCTTTTCCTTTAACTTTCCCTTACGTGAAAAGCACGTGTCTTCTACCTCTCGACTTAGCCGGACTCTGTACTGGACACTAGCGACAGATACTCATTCTTCCATTGTTAAGCACTTCCTTTGATTTTATTAACGCTAATGCCGCGCGGTATGAGCGAGAGAATGGAAACAATATATCTTGACTAATGGATTGCCTTTGTGCGCTTCAATTTGGGCCACCCGAATGAATATTCTGCTTTAAATAAAGCAACCGGAGTTGCGCGTCTTCATAACGTGGATATATTTATGCATATTTGCTGGGGAGAAAAAAAATCATCGCAAGACACGCCACGAGAGAGAGAGAGAGAGACAGAGAGACGAAGGAGAGAGAAAGATATAGATAATGCGGAGGCGGCGGCGGCGCCGCGTGTCGCTGTAAATTATCAATGAGATTATGGACTTGATAAGTGTTGTCTATTATGTATTCGATTAAGTTCTCGATAAGATTGACACGGAGGCACAACCTCGGCGAGCGAGAGATGTTTAAGCGCGCGCGAGTTCGCCGCTCTGAATTGTCATCTAATAGTGACAATAAGCGAGTTTATTGCGCCTATTAAAGCTTATTAGTCGCACTGACATTCGTTTGCTGCAGTGAATTGACCAGATTTACGTTGAACTTTAACTTTTAAGATTCGCTTTCCATTGTGTAGCTGTGGAAATAATGAAAATATTCATTGGAGGATATAGAAAAATTAATTATGATGTACATCTTGAATTAATTTGTCCACGATATGGCAATAGTCCTATTAAAATCAATTGAAATTATGGCCATATTTTTCAGCATAATGTGACCATATATGGTGAATTTCGCCATTATATAATCACAAACCCCATTAATTTTTTACCAGGGTTGGTTCATAGTTTATTCTAATATAGTTCCAAAGCATCAACATGCTAAGGCATAATAGGATGCTTACAATATAGTCAGAAAATGTTTTCAAACTATTAACTTATCTTTGCATCAATAATAAAATGACACTTTCAACCGAGCTTGGTATGTAATTTTAAAAATAATAAATTACAAAAATAAAAAACGGTATTAAATGCTTTTGAGATATTTTCAAATTCAAATTTAATATTTTTCCACAAGTTTTCAGTCTCTAATAAATTTTATGTGATTTTTTTCTCATCTGAAGTACTTGCATTAATTTGCAAAATTTTAATCTTTCTGTTTATTAGAATCACAACAAAGCGATAATGTTAATCTTAATTTAGCCTGAAGATTTAAAGGGATGTCGGAGCCATATTAGCTCCTCACTCGTATCGTACTTTTCGGTATACGTAAAGTTTACGTACTTGTTGTCGTTCCGAATAGTCTCAAAATGTTCACAATAAAATTCTCTAATGCCATTGACTCGTTATTTTAGCCGTAAGTATCTGCAATTTTTTTTTATTCTAATATAAACGAATATAGGTCTCCTTACTGAGATGGCGCTGGTATCAGGTGGGAATATCCTAAGCCAACGAGAGTTTAGATTAGAATAAAAAAATTACAGGTACTCACCGCTAAAATAATGAGTCAATGGCACTAGAGAATTTTATTGTGAATATTTTGAGACTACTCGGAACGACAGCACGTACGTAAATTTTACGGATACCGAAAAGTATGATTCGAGTGTTAATTTATTTAAGGTGCTTGCACCTATCAACCAATCAAATAGTATTTCAAATTTTTGATTACCAATCAATTTTAACATTTTGACGTGCATTGAAAAAAATGTATTCCTCGCTTCCATAAAAATACGAATTTTTATTTCAACTTTAAATCGAATTTCTTTTACTAAATAACATTTAAAATGACTTAAAATAAAAATGTTAACTGTTGTTCGATAATAATACTACAAGCTACATAACATACATACAGTAATAATAGTTTGCGAATATACATTGCGCGATTATAACGAGCAGATGTGCGGAGAGAAAGAATTCTTTGTAGGGCAATGAATCATTAATGCAACATTCGAAAAATTCTTTTTATACAAAACAACACATTTCTCAAGTAACGACTAGCACGTTTGTACACACCTTAAAATTCATGTAATAAATAAAAATATGTTATGATTTCTTTGTTTTAATTAGGGCGCATTTAAATTACTAGCTTAAATCTGTCAATTATATCAATTATGAATTAAAAAAAAAAGATTTTTTTATATAGATTTTGTAATATTTCATTTCTCTGCATCAGAAAGATTCCTGATAGTCTTATCAATATGAAAAATTGTCCTTCGAAAAAAATGAGTACCACATAAAATAATATAAAAACTAGGGCTCCGTAGCGAAGAAGTCTTCACTCTCATTAAATGCACTTACTAACGATACGATAAGGTTAGGTAATATTACTATTGGGTTTTCACTATTGCAATTAAATTATTCAAAAATGAGTAAAAGAAGCAGGGATTATATCGCGACGTCGCGAATCCTTACGCGTCACAAAAACGCGATGATGACTCGTGGTGTATGGAAGCTGGCACTAAATGTGGCTCGGTCGATCGTAAATATGTCCTTATCGTGTTACATCGTTTAATTCGTCTTCCGCGTGATTTTCCAAAGTTTCGCGCCCACCGAATGCACACGAACGCGATTTTATATTATACGCGCGAGGAGGCGCCGTTACGAAACCGATGTGTGCACAAATGTGTGCACATATGTGTGTTTGGCTGTGTACGTGTGGGTGTGTGTGTTGCTTATGACTCGTGAGATAAATTCACACGCAGCCGCTGCATCAATGCTATCGCCGATGAATAATACCGACAAAAATTACTTTATTATTATAATGCTGCTTCGGAACGCGACTTTAATCGTCTTTGCTCAATAGAATGCTGAATAACTTGCTCAGATTCTTCGTTCGTTACTTCATGTACACGGTTATTTTTTTTTCTGTTACGGCAGTTGATGTTGTTTTATTGAAAAATACGTAAAGCAGCGAGAAAAAAAAAATTCGTTTTGGTATATATTGCGTTTGTTAATATTTCATAAATTCATATTTTTTAACCTGATTAGAAAGGTTTGCCTGCGTGCTTGAGACGTTAGTCAGTCAACAGTGCGCGTGATCTATATTATTATCCTGCAAGAAATGGGACAATTTTTAGAAAGTTAGCCGTATTCAAAAGCGTTGTTATTTTATCAGAATTCTTTCACATCCGTATTTGCTTTATTGGTTACTGTATATAATTATATTGTATGCTGTCACGGTACACATTATACAGTCAAATGACAATGTAGACTTAAAAGATTGCCTTTTAATTATAACAGCAGCAGTGCGTCAGTTGCGTGCTATTTTATATCCGGCACTTCTAATGTTAGACCCAATCATTCCTATAAATAAACGAGGGAATTCCAATATTAAGAACGCTAGCGTGTAAAGTGCATTTGATATTGGTGTATATATATTATAGGGGGAAACCCCTGCGCATTATTTTTTCATAGAGCGCCTGTAAAAGGCAATTCGCCCAAGTAGTACAAGAATGCAAATTCTGAGTCTTCCGTTTATCGTTGTTATACACACGCACGGCATTCTCTCTTGAAATCTCTTTATCGAATCAAGCAATTATATTTATATACAGACCCGAATCAACTGCGAGCGATAGATCAGAATCGATGGCTCTCGAAGCTGAGTCACGCCGCTATAATTAGCGCTAAACTTGTTTTACATGAGAGAGCATTTGATTTTAAAACATCATATCGCCAAACTATCAGCTCGCGAAGTCTGCGCATTGAGATACTAATTGACGCGTTGAATCGCGCTCCGTTCTCGACGCTCGCGATACTGTCTATATACCTAGAATGCGAGCACATACATATACATATATATATATATATATATAATAAGCTTTAATATATATGCATCTGTATTAATGTCGTAAAAATACAGGTTATCAAATAATATTCATGAAGGATCCTCATCCTTTCGTAGTATAAAATAGTGACTAGCTACAATCATAGTATGTCAAAATGTTTTTGTACCTGTAAGTGATCGTTTTTTACTCAAAGACAACAACAGCTGTTGACTCATTGACAATAACAGCTATATACTCTTTTAATTATGAAGAGAATAATGAGAATAATGAGAAAAAGACAGTTCGTATTAACAGAATCGGTGTTCATTTATTTAGCGATGAAAGTTTTGAAAAACAGAAAACATTAGCTGTATATGTGCAGTGTACCTATCTATACTATAGTGATATTTTTCGGTCTGTGCATGTACATTTTTACTCTATCGCAAACACCATACTTATATACTTATATAGCGTTACCAAAAAAAAATCCACTTTGATTGTCAAAGAGCGTCGATCGGTTGGAACTGTGCCCCTTAGTAAATGAATTTCCCCAAGAGGCGAAAGTGAGGCTGGACGATCGACAAATCGAAAGGGGCACGCGCGCTGCATCGTCAAACAGTCAAACCCATTAGGAGATCATTCTATATTCTATATATATGTATATAGAAATACAGAGGTCGAGATTCAGGTATCAGTCACAAATCGTGCGGTGCCGGCGGATATGGAAAATTCTTTTTCCGATAGAAAGAGAGAGAGAGAATAGAGGGAAGGGGGAGAATTGGCGCGTGCCAGCTCTCGTTCTCTCTTTCTTTGATTCGGTAGCGGATGGCCGATCGATCGCTTAGCCAGTGCAGCTGCGCGCGCGATCACTCATTATACACACTTCTCCGGTGAAAAACATTTATCCCGGAGGAGAGAGAAGTGCACTAAATAACAATTCGACCCTCATTCCTGCAGGTGTATCGAATTACTCGGCAATTGGTGCAGTGAATAACAAGCGCAACTTTTATAGCTATCCTCTGACCGTGTATTTCTTTCTGTTTTTTTTTGTTTCGTATATCACCAGCTCACTTCTCTCCTGTATGCACCGTTTGACTTGCTTTGGCAAGCACGTGACCTCTCTCTCTCTCTCTCTCTCTCTCTCTCTCTCTCTCTCTCACACTCACTCTACTTCTCTCGGAGGTGCACGGGCGTAGATCAATTTTTAAAAATAAAAAGCCCCGATCGGATGGCTTTCTCTCTCTGTACAGTGTGTGTATCGGTCTGATGTGTTTACGTACGTGTTGATGTCTCTCTATCGGTCAAACTGCAAGCTTGACACTAAGAGAGAGATTGAGAGAGAAAGAGAGATAGAGAAAGAGAGGGAGCGAGAGAGAGAGAGAGAGGAAAAAGAGAGGAGAGAGATGTATATGATTCGCGCGCTCACAAGGTCGCTGAACTTGCTAAAGGGAATACTTATACACGTGAAATTAGAGGCGCGAATGTTTTATAACACTTATAGGATTGGAGAGTATGGTGTTTCCTTTTATCAAAGTACACGGGGAGCCTACGATAGCGGGAATTTTTGACTTATTTGAAATTTTGAGGCTTCTGCTTCGGGGGAATTCTTTTAGTCTTATATAGTTCGATGGTTATCGTGAGCTTTTTTTATTTGATCTGTGATAAAAGATTATCTAGTAAACGATTTCGGTTATAGATATATTATTAAAAAACATTTTATAAGAATAACTGCATTATTCTCTTTTAATTTGAAATAGAGAAAACTAGGTCACTGTCCGAAGAATAGAGTGTATGCACTGATTTACCCAGCGATTTTTTATAACGTTCACTGGCAAAAGCAGTGGATTCACTAATTTTAGTCATTGACCGAGTTTACACTAATTTGGCAATGAAATTTCACTATTTAAAATTAAGAAGGCTTGAGGGTGAAATTCTAGAGCTTAGAACTTAGGAAGGAGCCACTAGCTTAAAAATTGACTTTTAAATTTTAGATCATTGTTTTGTGCAATAATAAGGTTTAAAAAAAGGAATATTTTCTCAAAATTTTTATATTCAATTATCTAGTGGAAAAACGGTGTCAAATTCTTGGATCGCCCAATACAATTCACATGTGAAAATAAAATATAAAATGCAAGATGAAGTTATATAAAATTTCAATGTATAAGAAGCCGTATTGAATCTGTCAATTTCAATTTTTAACAATTTAATTACAGAGGTGTTATAAAAAAACTCTAGAACTGAATCTGGGTCAAATTTTATAAAATAGCCAGTAATCATACTTTATCTATAATTTCAAAGTTTTAAATGTTAATTTATACTTTGCGACTAGTATATTTAATATAATGCAAGCTTTTAAAATACAAAGATTTATGATTGAATAAATATAGTTTTCATCGGAACAAACAGATCGTTTTGAACAAAATATTAATTATTTATAAAATGTAGAAATTTATTACAAACATCGGACTACAAACGTTGATCTCGAATTGATTTAAGTTTTTTAACCTGTTTTACACGATGCTTTTGTAAACATTCTTTAGTGAATAGCTAAGTAAAATTTTTTAGTAGATACTTGCAACAAAATTGAGAATATAGTGAATTTAATGTTCATAATTTTTACGTTTTCAAGACTTCCATTACTTCATTACTACTGTTCTAAATAAAAAGATTCCTAAAGGATTTAAACCTAATTTTGAAAGCAATTTAAATTTTATGGAGAGAAATACAAATGTAGACTTCAAAGATGTTCATTTCAAGGTTCAATCTATAAACGTTCAGTACTTAAGAGGATGTACTACAGCCAGAAAGATTCCTACTTTACCGGTTCTTGCATTTAACGAAATATTGATAACAAATAAAGATAGTGATTAATTTTTGGAAAAAAACTATCACCATCTCGGTAATGATATGAACATTTCGTGGTTCACGTTTCATGAAATTCCATTCACAGTTCGCAGAGATTTTTGTCGTCAAAAATTTCGTTAGGCTTAAAATGTAGATGAATCTTATTCGTTTGAAAAAGTCATTGAGTAGTTTATTAAATTATTTATTAAAAATTAATTAAAAAGGCGAAGAAAACTATTTTACATGGATGATTATTTTGCATCAATTTTTAAACCAATCAATACTGATATGAAATAAACAGAAAGACCGTAGGTATTCACAAAGCCAAGGAATATTTCACAAATGATTAAATGTATTTTTGGATTTTTATCATTAGTCTATTTATAGAGTGAAGAACGTGTTAAACTTCCGTAGAGCGAAAATGCCATAATAAAGCTGCACAATCACGGCAAAAGTAAACGCGAGTGTTTAAGGGCGTTCACTGGGGTGTAGGTTTAAAAAGAAAAAATTCAAAGAGTCAAGTGCATCATAATGGAACTAAAAGTAAACTCTGCTCTCGCAGTTCTTGCACGCAAGGAACTCGTATACTGCGCCTTACTACACGGAGACTGCACAAATACACACACGCACTAGACACGCACACTCGCACACTCACACACCCTCGAGCGCGTTGTACTCTCTTAAACTTGCCCAGCTTCCGCTTTGCTCCCCTCCTCCGCGCGCCACCGCCCCCGCCCCCGACAGAAACGCCTAGCTTCGCGCAAACGTAGACTACTTAGAAACGAAAAAAATCGCCTCACACGCCAAGGTTTTAAACAGTCAAGATGAACGATTTGCCTCGCCTCCCCCCCACCCTTTTTCGACTTGCAATATAGAGATGTGTACACAAGCCGTAACGAGCTTTCGAAAATACTCGTTTTAGGAAGGCGAAAACTATAAATTCAATACTTTAACTTTTCTAACCAAACATTTGTGATTACGTATAAGTATGAAAACGATAAAAGTGAAGAGCTCAAATTATGCGACCAGCTTAAAGTTCAAACAGCAACTCCTTTTCCAAATTACACGTCTAGATCTTGTAGAAATACATAGGTTAAATTTTAAGCTTAACGTTAAAATTTCTTTTATTTGATCTGACAATGACACTCGCGCATTCTCAGAAAGTATTATCCATAATACGATGTTTTCTTAGTATTTCGCTCGAGACCGTTTTGGGATAATTTTCAATAAAAAATTTTTAAATTCGTGGATTTTAATTTTATTGTTTATGAAATACTCGAAGTGTTTAGTCTGTTAGAAAAACCAAAAGTGCTCTTCAATGGATGAATTCATGGAACATGTGATTCTTGTTCTAAATATGACATTTGAAGATGACATTTAAAATAAAGTTGCAGCCCGATTTTTCCAAGAGCAAAAATAAAACTATTTTAAATGGGAAAACGAAATTCTATCCTACTCGGACAATCATTCGATAAATCTTAAAAATACATATTTTACACAATACTACAGAACTAGATCTTCAGTTGATCCCACTAAACAGTAGGTACACGGCACAGAAGCAGCAGCTGCCTCATGAATATTGGCCAGATTTCGGAAGCTGGCCTCTCCGAAAAGAGAAGAAAAGAAGGCCGCGTGTTTCCGTGCTTGACAGTCGCTGGACACACATACACACACACATACACACACACACACACACACACACACACACACACACACACACCGAGTCGCAATGTCACTATGATGATGGACTTACCCAGCAGTAGGAGCTTGAGTTCTCGCCTGGCATCTCGCTTGTCCCTCCTGAGCTGTCGCTCGATCTCCTGGTTGATCCGCTTCTGCTCCTTGGCCTCTTCCGACAGGCAGCACGCCATGATTCAACCGGGCGCTCGCGGCCCCCTCGCGAGGAGGCGGCGTCGACGGAGTCAACGTCGGCGGCGAGGCTCTCGCTAACGCCGGCTAAGGCCTCCCGGCAGCCTCCTACACCACCACCACCGTCACCACCACCGTCACCACCGTCACCACCGCCACCTCCGCCTCCGTCCTCCTCCTCCTCCTCCGGCTCCTCCACCGCCGCTGTTCCCCGGCTGTCGCGATCGCTGGCCCCTCTAATAGTCCTCGTGGCGGGCGGCTCTAGGAACGCGGACAGCACCTCCTCGGCGTCGCGAGCTCAGCACCGCGCGGCGCGAGCCGGACAACCTGAGCTCCGTGACTCCTCTCGTCTCCTCGTGGATACCACGGTCCTCGCCCTGCTACCGGACTCAGCGGTTCATCTACGCTCAGGCACTCGTCATCCCCGTCCTCTTGGTCGCTGGCTGCTTCCTGTTCGCTTGCCAGGTTACGCGCCTCCAGGTGGTGCGGCGTCCCGTTGCCTAGGACACGCGCGGCCTCGAGTCCAAGCTGATGCCGGAGGCCCAGGGGGGAGGAGGCAACTCGCGACGCATCCGAGGAGGGCTCCGGAACTCGTTGGTCCTCTTGCAACTCGACTTGCAGTCGCGTGACAAACTAGGATGATGCTTCGGCCCCGCCGACGAATGTACCCCGCAGTCGAACACTCGAGGACTCGTCTCGATCAACAAGCACAAACTGCACCGCGCACTGTTTTTCTTCCGTTTTTTTTTTTTTTTTCTTTACTTTACTTTACTTTGCTATACTTTGTATACGCACACTTTGTGTTGTAGGTATATATGTATCTCTTGTTACTCGTTTAGCACTGCCCCGAGTATGAATACGTGTATATATATGTGTGTGTGTGTAGGTGCGTGTAGGTGATAGGTATATATAAGCTTCAGCGGGGATGATCCGCTCGTCTATGGGCTCCTCTGCGTTGTCTAGGGTGTGTACCGGACAGAGGATGTCGGCGAGCCGATATATGCGTGCGCGCTCCTCTCCTGCTGTTATGCCGAGTAGGTGTATAAAAAAAGAGGAGAGCCGAGAAGAGGCGAAAAAGTGGGCCGCCGCCGCGCGTGTACTTGACGTCCTCCGCGAGAAGTTCGTTGCTCCTTTGCAGCTCGGCGAGCACACCAGCCGAATATGCCCACGGCCTTTCCTCCTGTCACAGAAGAGAAGAGTCCAGTGTGTAGTAGATGAATACATATAGTGAGAATTGTGTTTGGCTCAATGACTGAGAGAGAGAGAGAGAGAGAGAGAGAGAGAGAGAGAGAGAGAGAGAGAG
>UELV01176442.1:2179-20266 GCA_900490015.1 Megastigmus stigmatizans | reverse complement strand
CCCCCGTGTACCTGCCGTGCTCCCACGTAGCCCCACACGCCCGCGTAGCTAGACGCGGAAACGCGAGTACACTGGGAACATCTTCCCCCGGAGCAGGTGACTTTTCTTGTCACACTTGGCCTCTTGTGAAAATCCCATGTGTATCCCTCTCGTGTTTACTTCCTCTCCCGCTTCGCCCGGCAAAGCAAGGAGGCTCATCCATTTATATATCGGGAATCCCTTCTGCACGAGGATCCCCCTAGTAGATGTCAAAGACTTGCTGCTAAGCTTCCGTTATTTTCTTTTATTGATCTCGTCCAACGGCAGCCGGCACTTCCTATTTTTCAAATTCTCTTAAACCTTATTGAAAGAATTTAGTTAGTGGCTGATCTTTTTCGATATTTCTGTACAAAAAATCAAGTTGGAAAATTTAGGCGAATTGAAGATGCAGTCCTCCGCGAGTCAGACTCATTGTAAACTCAACCTGAAACGTGATACTATTTTGAGAAAACTTAGTACTCTGATTTAAAGTTTGGCCCGTTCGTACACAGAGGAGCTTCATGGTAACCCCAATTTTCCTTTGAAAGTGTTTCGTCGTAGCAGACAATTTTCTTTGTTACGCCAACAATTACCGGAACGACTCGAAAAGTCTTAAGTATGATCTAGAAAGCTTGCAGCTCGCAAGAAATAAAAGCCTTGCGGAGTTGAAATTTTCCCGCAAAGGGCCACTTACATGTAAATATAAGGAGAAGAAAAGTGAAAAAAGGAGGAGTAGAAGTCAGAGAGGAACAAGTACTAAGAAGAAGAGTTTTTCAACTAATTTGCCTCTCGAGAGCAGCAGCAGCAGCAGCAGCAGCAGCAGCTTTTTCTACTTGGCCCTCGAGGCCAACTCGCACACCTTATGAATTGCCTTTTGCAGCTAG
The DNA here is from genome assembly GCA_900490015.1 of Megastigmus stigmatizans. Classification (NCBI taxonomy): domain Eukaryota; kingdom Metazoa; phylum Arthropoda; class Insecta; order Hymenoptera; family Megastigmidae; genus Megastigmus; species Megastigmus stigmatizans. The sequence continues at coordinate 19,364 of UELV01176442.1, read as the reverse complement.
ACTCTTCATCGATGCATTTCGAAAGCTCCGTGAATACGTGTCGGAATACTCGATGTAAGAATCGAGAGACAACTGCAAGGAAAGAAAGCAAAGACAGCCTAGGCCAGTCTTTTAACTCGAAATGGAGAAAGTTTCAAGGTAGTCAGAATTCGATCCCTTTGCCATTTCGCTTCTGCTGCTGCTGTTTCCGTCGCTATATACCTTTGATTGAGAGGTGACACGAGCGATTACGCGCCTTGAAAGTTTAAAATTTCGTTGCATGAAGCTGGAGAATTGAGAAGATGAGCTGGGAAAGAAAAGGAGGGAGAGAGCGAGCGCGTGGCCAAGGCAGCTTCAAAAGAAATGAAGGGGTGAAAGGAATGCTCTTTTAAAGCTCAGCTTCCTTGTACAACTACGGATGCTCGCCCCTTGCTTTTCCCTCTCTTTCTCTTTCCCTCATCTTAAACGCAAAGTGGATGGTAAGGAAATTGTCTCTGCATTAACGGCTCGGAAATTGCTCCTAACATTTAATTAAAGGCATTCCCCGAGCAATTTCCCCTGAGGTTATGGAGGACAGAAGAGAGAGAGAGAGAGAGAGAGAGAGAGAGAGAGAGAGAGCCAGGCTCTAGGTTGAAATAGTAATTGCATCGGCGATTATCTGTCGCGCAAATGTTACTTGTTTGCCGATCCGCCCTATCACCCTTCGGGAAATTTAACCCCCACCCCCTTCCCCCCATGGACACAATGATTCCATCTGATCGATAGACTGATGTCTCTTGAATGAGTTATATTGGTTTTTTGCACCTCCGAGGCATTAGTTTTCTGGACCTTTTGTCGCGAGGCTGTCTCTACTTGCTCTTTCATTTTCGATAGAATGCTGCTTGCTAGATTCTTTATATCTGGAGATATGATAAGTTTTATCGAGCTTATCATCACGATTTCATCCTGCGTTTCGCGCTACAATGACATCTGTGCCTAATTAGCCAAACAACCCTATTCTTCAACTTGGCCATTTCTTCTCTTTAGAAGCAACACTTTCAGAAGGCTGCTAACACGCACATAATTTCTTTTATTATTTGTAAAAACCATTAAGGATTACTGGAACGGTATAAAACGAACGTCTTGAGTCTATCAAAGTCGATGATATTCATCTATGTCATCTCGCAGAGTCTCCTGGCTTCTCCTGACAATCGAAAGCTGAAGATAATCTATTGGGCAGTTGAATCGTTTCTTAGCAGAGTATCGAAGCGCAAATCTTCTCCGGACGTATGCGATCGTTAAAGACGTAACGACGCACTTCGTGCCATGTGAACTATACGATATCTATATGAGCCACTGTGTATAGATAGAGCTTGAGCTAAAAGCCCGGCCGCGAGTTTCCGGATGTACTGGAGGAGGAAAGCGCGGGCGTAGCTCAGACTCGGCGATGCGACCACAATGCCAAGAGAGAGAAATAGAGACGGAAGCTGCTCGCCCGTGCCGACGGAATGAAGCAATTATCTGCTGATTGGAGGAGCCCCCGTTAGTTGGACCATCACACTTGCCAATCCTCCTCGGCTACAAGCCGCTCGGTAATTTCAATAGATATAACATACCAATGGAACCGCAAGATCGGCCAGACCGTCGAATGCGTCGACCTCGCTACCCTTCCCCCTCTCTCTCCCACTTTGCTCTTCCTCCTACGGGCAATAACTTTCATTTTCGATCGAGAAAGACGGATCACCGAGGAAATTGCGTATTTACTCTAGGAATAGGAATTTTTTTTTTGTGAAAATAATTATCTTTACTTAGTCTAGATGGGGCAGAAATGTCGTTTAATCATCGTCTTCATTCATAATAACAATACACAAGTATAAAGAGTACAGTAATCAGGACAATGAATGACCTTTAGCATATGTGTTATTGGAAGAATAAGATGAGTACCTAAAAAGGTTATATTACAGGGTTTCGCAAATATATATAGGAATTCAACCCATTGGCACTGATCTATAAAGCCACATAATAGGTAGCATTGGATGTGTACACACGTGTAACAGTGCTACCGTACACTATACGTGGCGGGAATCATGTGGGGCGGCTAAACTAATTATCTGCAGGGCGAGTAATACGAATTACATCTGGTGATGGCAATGATTTATCTCCGGTTAGGATCCTCTAGCTCTTATTATCATCAAAGTTGTACGGCGACGTATTGAATTGAAACGAGAGCAAGCGTACGTGCGACGATAGTTGCTTTGCTATATAGTAATAAGGGAGAAATTGATCGATACCGCGACACTGCCAAGCTCTTAAAGGTGCCCTGTACGTGTGCGACCTAAATAATCGCAGTATGAAATTAGGGCTACGACTAATTGATAAATTACATTGATTTTATTTCTGCGTTCCGATGGAGCTTTCTCTCCTGCTTATTCATACATTTTCGGGTGCTAAAAAATGGACAATCATATCTTTCCTGTCTCATCCATAACATCACGTTAAGTCATCTAGCTAAAAATTTGGTCAGGATAGCATATGTAAATCGCTTTTAGTGACGTACTTAAAATAAGAGTTAATATTTACTCAAATTTGAGTGAGTGGATGTGAAACGGGTGAGAAATTTTTTGGTTTCGGTCTAGCCTTAACCATTTCCAAGATAAATGCTAAAAGCGAATTCGAATCTCAATAAATGAGATTCTTATAAGGCTGGCTTATAAATATCGTAAACTGTATTTCTCCTAGGAATACCAAAAAAATTGGTTCCTCTAATCTTAAAATATCCAGTTTCAAAAAATATATTTATATCGATGGATAAGGAAAAGTGATTTCCTCTTCAGTAAGAGCAAAAATTTTCTCCGCTTGGCGAGTAACCCCAGCATGCGGAAAACTTTACCCATTCTTTTTGCTAAAGTGTGTTATTTATAAATTAAATTCATACGGCGCTGTTACAAATATAATAATTGCTTGGTTTGCCAATATTTTTTGCTAAATTAATCGCTTTTGACTTTTAACTAAGTTCTTACCTAAAACTACAGAAACGACCGTTTAAATAACAACTAAATATATAACTTAAACTACAAAAATTTCATATCAGCTGATCCACTCAAACTACATCGCTGTTGCAACCAATTTTTTTTCTGCGTATATGCTGACGTGAAATAGAAACTGCTATAATGTTGTAAAATACTGCTAAATTTCATTTAAAAAGATTCACGAAACTATTTTCCACTAATATCGGTTATAAAATGTTCACGTTTTGCGTTACGACAGTTTACCAAAATTGCACGTTTTTTCCTATGAAATCTCCTTACAATGCGATCGAAAAACTCCGTGCTCTTTCGACTTTGGTAGTTTATAATCGACTCGGTACAACCATTCTATGCATTTCGATCCAAAACAAAGGCTAAATCGCTATCGAATATTCTCCATCGCATTGAAATGAAATTTTCCCTAGTTTACCACACAGCCAAGTATGATTACGAGCCTCCCCCTTCAAACATTGACTGAACGCATTTGAAAACCCTATGCTCTGTCTGAGCAGGCAGACGCAGAAAAAGCGAAAAAAATCCCAGTAAAAAACATGCATACCTCCCTTTTTAACGCAGCGCTTAAACGCGCGTTTTTACAACCCTGCAGAGTAGCGATACCAGGGCTTTTATAAAAACATCTAAAACTTTTATTATTTTGCTTCCCAGCTTCATTCCAGATTCATCTGGGGCGATTCTGGAATAGCTGCACTTTCTCTCCTTCCCTCTAGCGTATTGAAATGGTTCACGTACGCACCTGTGCGAAAGTCGCTGAAAATCCAGGCGCAAAAGGGAAAGAAAAAAGTATAACGCGTATGGCGGCGCGTTATTGTTTTTTTCCACTCCCGGTAGCTACAACAACGGCCCTTGCATTTTTACGCACATCAAGTCTCGCGGCTGTATTTCTCCATCCTCCCCAAGCATCGTTACAACCGCGTAACGCAACTCCGGGGCAAATGTATTTCCCGGATAGTAGAACGAGCGGGGCATAAAGTAATACATGACGCGCGACTCGGTAGCGTTGCTCTGTTATATGTTAGAAGTCGAGAGAAAGAGGGAGAGAGAGAGAAAGAGAGAGAGGCCGGAAGACTCCCTGAGCAAAGGAGGAGTTAAAAATACGAACTAGATGTTCACTAGTCATCGGAAGAGATGTATATATACAGAGCGAGAGATCGCGAGAGAGACCGAACGACAGAGGAGAAGGAGGAGAGAGACGGAGAGGGAAAAGTGGCGTATGTCTGGGTGCGAGAGCTAAATGAATGATGTTAACTTCCACCTCGTAAAGTCCCGTAAAGAATAGGTAAACCACGAGGAGCGGGCCTGCAGCGATCCACGGGAATAAGACGATGCAAATGTCTTGACGACTGCTGCGTGTCCTGCTGAGGTCTTTACGAGCCTGTCCTACACCTTGGGTTACGCCGCCCGGCGGATGTTAGATTGTATGGAGGATGACGGCTCTTGGCCTACCAAAGAGTGCTACTCTCTTTTTTACGCCGTTACTTTTGAGTGAGAGAGAGAGAGAGAGAGGGAGATTGATTGATTGATTGACTTCATTTATGTCGCGAAGACATGGCCGTCTGGCGCTTCAAGAAGTTATAGAGTAAATATACAAATAAAAGAATACATACATATAAAACTTGGTAATCCGCCTCGATATACTAACAATACAATTTTCCAATTAAATTGTCCTACCTAATATCTCGTGTTTCCAAAACAATAATTTGACCTTCCGGATCGCATCTGAGGAGGTATAGCGCAGAATATTAGCTCTCACTATTTTTTAGGCAGTCGAAGAGAAGTATTTTGAAATTATTTAAAGTAGGAGAGCTTAGTATATCGATGGGTAGATTAGACCACAACTCGGCCGCGGTTACAATGTAAGAGTTTTTTAGACAGTTATTCGACAGTTCGGAATGACAATATTATTGTATTGGCGTCGCTCAGAGTGTCTAACATTTCTGAATCTTAGTTTATGTTCTACACCGTGAACCATGGAAGATATTGATGAGATTTGCGCATTTCATGAGAGATCGTCTGAGAGAGTAACACCTAGATATTTTAACTCAGAGAGAGAGAGAGAGAGAGAGAGAGAGAGAGAGAGTTCGCTGCCTCTTGCTTATTTGGACGACGCCGTTAATGTACTCGAGGCTATAGACGTATGCACGGGTCTGTACGTACATAATTATTTCCGCAGGAATTCCCTAATTCGGGTTACTATCCGACCTTAAAGCCAATCTTAACCTCCTAGTGAATAGGAAGAGGACCTACCTTCTCAGTGATAATGAGATCGTCCGTAAAAACCTATCGATAAAGAAATAGCGCTGGAAGCTAGACTCTGTGCATAGCAACTCCCTCATCCTCTCTCTGACTCTCCTCTGCGAAGCTCTTTGTTCGACATAGTCTCGCGAAACGCAGGAACCAGCGGGGGTAGAGGCTAATAATCCGTAATCCCCCAATAATGAGACTTCCTGAGCTTTGCAGTAGTTGCATTGCCCGATAGGATAGCCTTGCGTCTCTCTCCCTCTCTCTTTATCGTTCGATTGCCTACCGTGGTAGTGCAGGTTGGATGTAAATTGCCTGGACTTTGATCTTGTGCTCCATACAACTCACTGCTCTGACTGCAGCACGCATTGTGCGACTAATTGGAAAATATCTCCGTTCAATCAGTCATTAACCTGCGCTCCGGGAGGTTCGGCCTACTGATTTGCAAGTGGAGAAAAGGGGAAAATGAGGCGCTACACCGTTGAAAACGGGTTTTTCACAATTCCTTCTGCTCTTATTGGCCGAAGAGATTCCAATGTACTGGAGAGGGTTCTTCTCCTCGCATGGAACAGTTACGTCTCATCACCAGTCCTTGTCCATGTAACGATAGATTGAAGTTTGTCACAGCAATATTAACACCAATTTTAAAAAGAGATAAACCATTGAATTATTTGGGAACGATTCCATACAGAGCTGTTAAAACTTTAATTGTTATTTTGTGTGTAACCTCCAAGACATCTTGTTAACTGCTTGGTCTTGGTGAGATCTTCATAAACTCGTTTCACTATTTTCATGATTGCAGGTAGAATGCTGCTTTCTGCCACTTACACCAGCTTTGAGGTCCTTTAGGGCACAAATAATGTTCTGGCTTTTGGCGCAAATGGCATTTGACATGTCTTGGATTGAATCACTGTAAGCTCTTATCGCATTACTACCATTACTACCTGGTCAGCTGGTCAATCACTTTTAATTTTAGGCGTCCTTTCCCTTCTTTGGTTTTACCATCTGAGAGTTTCTGTCCTGACAGTGCCTTTTTCATGTTCCTAAGAAGGGTGCCCATTCTCTTCAGTAAATGAGCAGTACATTTTTTTTGTATATGATCAATACATTCTCTTTTCTCATTGAGAAGTTCATCTCTATAAGGAGACACAGCACTGAACACCTTTGAGTCCCCGTCACCAATATAATGTTGATACTTCACATTATATTTATTCACTGAGTCTTGAAACATCTCGAGCACACCATTCACCTACATCTTACCAGCACTACCTTCATGGTTGGCAGAGCAATGAAGTTCGTGTGCTTCAAATCACTCTTGTTACTTTGCAGTGTCTTGTTTTCTTTCTCATAGCGAGCAGGCCCTGCAGAAGCTGTTTTTGATGGAGACGTCAATCACTTTTCCGGTTTGGCTGCCAATAATACTAGCAAACCCTTGTAGTGATGAGAATCTTCGATTTCTTCATGACCCGCCTCCAGAAACATCAATACCAGCACTGTTTGGTGGAGTTGCATCTACTTTTACAGCTGCAGTCATGGAATTGAGTACAGCAGATTCATAGGCCATATTAAGCTGTTTGTTAATTTTATCAAAAGCACTATGCACTACTGGTGGTGGTAAATACATAATAGCACAATGTTGAGAGATCAGTATGCCCATGTCCAAGTGCATGCATAGCAATGATGCTTCTACTTCAAATACATTGCTTCTTGCACCAACTAATTTGCTTGAATTGATTGCTGACTCTTCCTTACACTTGGAACAGGTGAGGTTTATCTTGAAACCTAGTCCCCGAAAAGCAGATTCAGAAACTCGAACTTTTCCATGATATTTTTGGCAGCACAGGAATTTTTCTAATTCAGGATATACTATGTTTACGTCTATATATAATATGACAATAAGTGTGCAGTATTTTAATTTATTTGATCCGATTTGTATTATCGTTTTTACCATTTTGTAAGAAAATTGTAAATAAATTCATATCTCTCTCTCTCTCTCTCTCTCTCTCTCTCTCTCTCTCTCTCTCTCTCTCTCTCTCTCCTCCCTCCCTCCCTCCTAGTAGCTCGGCAAGACATTATAACCATTATGAGTTTGGGCACGCCCGGCATTTGCATTGATGACGAGAATATATTATATATCACCTATAGCGACGCGAGAAAGAGAGAGACAGAGAACGCTTTCCACGCGACGGAACACTGACCACCTGTTGCCCAAGTGCCAAGCGACGCGTCATTTATATTTTAGAAATTTCGAGTCTTCTAGCCTTAAATATTCCAACTTCCAACGATGAGTGAGATCCTCCGAACACTGCTGCATGCGGAATGGCGAGCTACTACTACTTGACGAGTGGCTGGTCTGACTTCGAAAAAGAAAAAGGTCAAGGATGATCCACTTAAGAACTAAAAGTACTTTATTATTATTACTATGGAAATGTGGCAACAAGCGAAAGTATCGCTTGCATAGGGCGCATCGATATCTTACGTATTTTGCATTGGTTATGATTGAATGCAGCATTGAGTCTGAACTTTATTATAAAAAATGCGACACACGCAAGATAACGCCCCAATGCAAACGGTACATTCCCATGTTGCTACATTTCCAAAATTTTTAAATTTGTTCAGACAGACGTAATGTCTACTGACTGTATACCCTATTGAAAACATCGAGGTCGATTTATCTCGATTAAACTCGATATCGACGTCGATCTACTTCCTCGGTAAGCAAGGTAGATTCAGTGAATCGAGATCGACAGCAAGGTCGATTCCAGATAAATGGAGTAGCGTAAAACTTCTCTACAGAGAACTTTTAGATATAGGTTAATAGAGAAATGACAATATGTTAATTAATGACTATATAGAACTTAATAGAGATTAATGTAACAAACACAATTGAATATTATGGTAACTTACTTATTTATGACCGTGAATGCAGAAGAGCAATATACACGGTGCCCCATTTTAATCTATGGATCCAATTTTATGACATTCATAAGCATAATACAAAAAAAATGTTCATACAAAAGATGTTCAGAACAAAGGGGGACATCTTTTGGTCCAATTAGTTTTGACCTTGAACTTCACTTTCAAGGTCATTTGAAGGTCAAAGTGTTTTTTTTTTAAAATAGGGAACCCCAATTTTTAACACCGGATTCGGAAAGAGCGGGAAATTTGACGTCCAAAGTGATATTTCATTATTTTTTTATGACCCTTAGAAGGTTGTTTCAAGGTCAAACACTAAGATATTCTGTGGTTGCTATTTGATAGCGTTTTCTAATAGAATAATTGTATTAAGTGTACTTTTATGAGCAATATTCAATCCCAATATAAGAACGACCTTAATAATATTAACCTTTCAAAGGGTGTCCTTACTTTTAGCGTTACCCAGAAACAACGACGTGGACGTAGTAAGTTCTGTTTCCTTTGGGGTGCTTGATTAGCATGAGTCCCCTTGCCTCTCACGAATGCCGCCATTGTTATAACTACTCTCAAAAAAAAAAAAAAAAAATAACTACCCCCGGATCAAATGCTCGAAATTTTCACCGTTAGCTTGAAGACATAAATTTATTCGTCTTTCAAAACCATGCACCGTTCGAAGCAAAGTTTCTCGGGGAATAGCTGCGCAAGCTCTCCGAATTCTTTCCATCATATCTTCTCTTGTGGTGGGCCGATGTTCATAAACAACATTTTTTATGTACCCCCACAAGAAAAAATCAGGTGATGTGAGATCTGGCGAACAAGCAGGCCATTCAACTGGACCTCTATGTCCTATCCACCTGTCATTAAAATGACCATTCAAATACGATACGAGTCTATGTCAACGTTCCTACAAACGTCAAACGTTTGACGTTGACGTCAAATAGCAACCACAGAATGTCTTAGTATTTGACCTTGAAAAAACCTTCTAAGGATCATAAAAAAATTTTGAAATATCACTTTGGACATCAAATTTCCCGCTCTTTCCGAATCCGGTGTCAAAAATAGGGGTTCCCTTTAAAAAAAAACACTTTGACCTTCAAATGACCTTGAAAGTAAAGTTCAAGGTCAAAAATAATTGAACGAAATGATGCCCCCCTTTGTTCTGAACATCTTTTGTATGAACAATTTTTTTGGATTATGCCTATGAATGTCATAAAATTGGATCCATATATTAAAATGGGACACCGTGTATATCTTAAAAACGAATTAACCTATTTTTATTAAATAAATATTTGAGGATCTCATCTGAATGATTGTACAGTACCATAACTCATATTTCTTAATTTAAAAAGTAAAGCTCCATGATGAATCAATACACTTAATGAATTTCATCCCATTGCAAAGCCTCCTACAAGTCAACCAACAATTCTTTCGTGCCTCTTAATTTACTTATTCAACCCAACACTTGCTGACGGCAGGTCCAAAATAATTTTAATGTGATAATAATTTCTGTTCCTAGGGTGCGTCCTCCAGCCTAGTGGTAAAATTGGCAGACACTGAGAAAGAGAGACAGCAAAGACGCGTGCAACAAATGAACGGGAGCATGAGCCTCATGCCCTACGTCTTCAGTCAGTTCGGTGCTTACAACGCTTATGCCCAGGTAGGTTGCGCTCTTATATCGCAGCAGTGCGCGTCTTGTTAGCCGCTAAGGGCGAGCAAATTTTATATCCTCTTGCAATGCTGCCTGCTTTGTTTCCTGCGGAAACAATGGGACTTTCTTTTCCTGTCGTTCTTGTGATTCTACGTTGCTTTCCCTCGTTCCGTTTTCGATCTTTCCTACTCCCACTTCCTCTTTTTGATTATTTTCAAGATGAAGGTTTCCGAGAGGTAACAAAGAAAATTTGTTATTGCAAAGACAGCCTTCTGCTGAGCGAGGCTTTTTTTGTTTTAAAAAATAAAGGTACTTGTCAATGAGTTGTCGTTTAAGAACGGACTTTGAAGCATTCTTTTTCACAGTTTTAAGAGCTTCCAGACTAATGTCAAGGATATTTCACGTTATTTAAGAAATGACTTAAACTAGAGTCATCTGATTCCTTTGTCTTGAATGTATCCAAGACTTCCTTTATCCAGTTCTTTATGTTAATGACATAAGTTTATCAAAAGAAATATTAGTTTAAAAAAGTTCTTCGCCTACATGGCTCAATAGCTAATATAGGTCATTGATTTGTGTTTGAAAACAGCCATATATGGATTCCCGGTGAACTCTACTTGATTTTTTACTTTCAAATATTAAATTTTTAAAAAATATCTTTATTTTTATACTACATTGAAGCCAGAATTTTAATATAAGTTATAAAATTAAATATTCAGCTAAAATTCACCTGGAAATCTATGTTTGTAAAGGCGACATGGAAAGTACGTAACAGTTTTGTTTTTCATAGAATCTATAGTATGTTAAACTAAACTATTACGATTTACACGAATTTTTTCAAAAGAATGGAGAAAATGAAAAAGGACTAGCTAAACCTAGCTATTTTGAAATTGCAGCAGGCAGCGCTGATGGCGGCTGCGACGGCGCAAGGAACTTATATCGGTCCGATTGGAGCCCTCGCAGGACAAATTCCGGCACATGCTCTCAACGGTATACCAAACACAGTTGTGCCACCCACCTCTGGTATATATCGCTGCAGCCATTACAATATTGTTCTCCACTTTTCCATACACATCTTTCAAGTCACTATTTTCATTAGGCTTGCGTTATCTTGCAACAGCTTTTACATACTCTCTAATTATTTAGAAACGGCATAAAAAACTAGTTTTGTCTACTGCCCTTATACTTTTATTAAAGGGGGCTCTTCCTTTCAAATACCTATAGTGATTGTAGATACTTTACGGTGTCGATATTCGTACTTTCAGAACTAAAGGGTACCTTAAAATAAATGTTGTATGATTCATCGACGAATCGAAGATAATTGCAGTATTGTTAAGGGGGTGTCAAAGTCCTACAGTTACCACTAAACTATTTTACCGACCGGATCCAGAATAATTAGTTATAAGTATAACTAAACAAATGCTTGAAATTATGCAAATCTCAAATATAGGTGCCCGTCGTCTATGAATTATTAATCATCTGGAAAAGTTTCAAATGAATATTTCAATGACACCTTCAAAAATTCTTGTTCCCAAAAAAGTCGCTCATTTAAATTAAACAAAAATTTTGAAGGTGTCATCGAAATATTTACTTAAAACTTTACTAGATAATGAATAATTCATAGACATAGTGCACCTATATTTGGGATTGCATAATTCGAATTTTTCTTTTAATTAATCCGAATTATTTATTTCTCGGTCGGTAAAATGTAGGGCGGGAAATTCAAAATTTTAATTGACTTGAGCACCCCCTTAATGTTGAAGTGGCCGGCGTAAATAAGCTTTTCATGCCGACCCTAATGGCTTAGAAAGTCGTAAGACGTCGGAGGATTTCGTTTTTGATTCACCATAAAATTCGCGAGACTCATCTTCGAAATATATATCGTATAAGCAGCCTCGTGGTAATCGGTCTTTGGGAAACAAGAGAAGAGAACATGAAGGGTAGAAGCGATATGTGTATCAGATATTTCTTGGAATGATGAGGTAATGCGGTACCATAAAGGAATAGTGTTTTATGTTCAACCGAGATTATGTGGGAATGCGCATTAGCCGCTAGCAGAAGCCGCGGATTCAATGGCGGTCTGAAAATTGTTAAAAATACTAGAGCTACGTCGAACGACAGTAATTGTTCTAACTAATTTTTAGTCGTGAAAGTCGTTGATTAACTTTGAACACATGCGTACACGTGTTTGTGCTTTTCATATAATACTTTGTTGTATCAATAGAAGTTCTGATAATATATCTCAAATGATTGATTATTATTAAATCACACAAAGCGTATTATTATAAAATATTCTTGAGAAATTGATAAATTAACGGAAAAGTTCATTAATGTTTGATTCGATAAAATTGGCTTGTTGTTACTATAAATAACTACATTATTAAGTAAGGTACGTAAAGATCAAATACACCGACAGTATAGTCCGCAAAAAGAAAAAGAATTATAGATGAAATGATTGGACAAAAGAGTGAGAGGGGGGAGGGGTTGGAAGAGGTAAAAAACTAACAAAATGATTAAATGGAGAGCAAGCACGTTTTGGGTAACCTGTGTGTCCACTTTAACCAGGCTTGGTCGTAGGTACCGGCACAGGCCAGCCAGTGAATGGCGCGCTGCCGTCCCTGCCTTCGCCGACGATGCCAAACTTCAACATGGCAGCGCAGACACCGAACGGACAGCCCGCCGGCTCTGACCCCAGCGTCTATACGAACGGCATACCCCAGTCGTATCCGGGACGTGAGTATAAATGATACGGGCCGCAACTGGCGCGAAACGGTACCCCGACATTCTAGCACACCCACGCCACATTTTGCCTCGCTAAACTATAGTCTATCAAATCCTACGCTGAGCAGTTTATTATTTATAATTAATTAAGCGGTTTTCTTAAATCCGCATAATGATGATGAAATTGTCTGTCGTAACTAGATGCGCATAACGAAACATTTTGCTCGATTATTAGATTACACGGTCATTTGCAAAAGGTCATATTTTTTTTAGCACAAAATTTTTAATTGCAATAATTATAATAGAGTCGGAGTAGAAGGCAAAATGTTCTATGGCGTGGTTATGCGAAGCATCCGGGACCCTAGATTAAGTCACCCCCGTCTGATAAGAGCTGAGCTTACTGAAGTGTAGATGCCCTTCATCTGCCCATTCCAGCGCAAGGTCATCTGCCCAACGGGGAGGCGGCATTGCAGCACGCCGCCGCATATCCTGGCATGCCGGCCTACCACAGCGTCGGTAAGTTATAAGGCAACGCAAACGTAAAAAAAAGGAACCCCCCGAATCACGATGTCGTTGACGCGACCTCGTGCAATCCAGAAGTACTCGACGACTTTCTTTTCCTTCCTCTATACGAAATACAGCTTTCTTAATCGGGTACCCTCTTACCTACAAGTTTTTACTCCTCCTTTTTCTCCCCTGGCGTATAATACAATAGTAGGTTTGAATAAAAACATATGGACGATTAGCATACGAGTTAATTCTTTAAATTTATTTTGAATTTTTTAAGCGAAGCTTTTCTAGATCCAAGTTGTTCCAATCATTCTTGATGCTTATTTATTATATATTAACTACTCATTCTGGGAGAATACAAACTTGTTACATTATTGAAAATTGCTAAAAGTGTAGTGCTACTTTAGTTTTTTGGAAATATATAGTTCACGAAGTTAGCCGATTAGAACGAGTTCGGAGCGTTAGTTTACTAAATAAACCCCACAAACACTATAGCGTCACCAAAACTATTCATAAAACTTCAAGAGTCTAAATCGTCATGCAGCTCAAGAAAGGGAAACACGCTAATCAGTAAAAAAAATTCTTCTAATACAAAACTTTACACTTAAATGCCACATGCAAGCGCTTAAATAAATGATGAAAACAATCGAGAGGTCGCATAGTTTCTTCTTGATAATCTTAGGTCGCATACTTCTACTTACTCTCGCGCGTGCATGCGGTATAGGTATATTATATATACCTATATCCATATTCCGATACCATCCAGCCGCAGAACGTGACGAGCTTTCATTTTTTCCCCTGCTATACAGTATACGTGTATGTACATGAGTTTGTATCTACCTAATATATGACGTGGACTTGGCACTATGAATATTCTGCTTCTCTGTTTTATATACCAAAGTGCATAGTCTAGTTACGTTATAGTATACGAAAATTCGGTCTATGTAAAGATACAATTACTTTATAAAGCATGCATAATTGAAAATGCAATATATAGTAATACTGTTGAAATTATCTCAATTCATTTATTACCAAAAACCGATAGTTAAAGAGTGGAATTTTAATTTCAATAAAAAATTCAATTTCCTTTACGAAATCTATAATTTAACTTGCTAATAAAAAATATTTGTGCTTTAGATATGTTGTGGTTAATTTGGACTAAAACGTATTTTGACTGGACTATAAACACATGTGCGCTGTGCATGCTTTACACGTTGTTCGTTATTTATTTCGTGGTACTCGCTTTTTTATACAAATTGTTTCTGTTCTATTTTATTTGTTTTCTTTGTATTAATTCTTTTGTGTAAACCTGCAATAATTATTTGTATACAAAATCTCCTTATACTGAAGTACATAGACACATTTTTTATGTGTGCGTATAAGCGCAAAATAACGATGTTATTACAATTTTTTAAGCAATGTTATCAATTCATTGAAACTAAGTATTAATAAGTAGGATAATTTAAATCAAATTTCCAATTACGGTATTTTTTTTACGTCTAACAAGTGAATAAATCATCCTGTATTTTTGACATTCTATAATTAATAATCTCAATAATACTTCAAATATCACATTTGCAGAAAGTTTGAAGTATTGGAACGCATTTATTTTCAAAAATTTAATTAATCTCATTGAATTTACGTATCGACACAAAATCAGAATATAATATTTTGCACAGCCCTGTTTAATTTAACATTTCGCATGAAACATATAAAGTAAAACTATGCATATGTTTGATCAACATTCTGTGGTAGAATAATTGCGGTGGAAAATATCGTCGAAAAGAAATCAATTTTCGCGAAAAAAACGTTATATTTTATCTTTTATAGTTCCGACGCATATCCAAAAATAGTATTCTTGGAAAAGCAGCATTTTACGGCCGTACTCGATGAGCTCCATCGTTGCCTCTGCGAGCCGTTCCGCGTCTTCTGCAGTTTCCACTGGTAGTTCCAATAATGCCATTTCTCCGTGCTGGATAGTTGATCTGAACTTTTCTTCGTTCAGCTTCACAAGATTCCATCTAGGGGCGAGCTGTTGTTTACTTCTCTGGTGGATGAGGTCGATGGAGAAAGTGATGTACAGATGATGACTATTGTTAAACTCATCCAGCACCTCCCAATCGTTTACAGCTCCTGCTATTCCTTCTGATGCGAAGGAGACATCAGGCACAGTCTCCATTTGGCCGGCTCTTCTGAAGGTGGTTGAACCGTCGTTCAGCACTTCCAGTCCGAGTCTGGATGCCATGTCCAGGATCTTTTGTCCTCTCGAGTTCGTCTCCGCCGATCCCCATTCTAGAGCGCTGGAGTTGAAGTCTCCTCCGAGAATAATACTGCCTTGCATATTTCGTAGCGCATCCTCCATGTCGTCGAGGTATTCGTTGATACTGTCTGGTTTGGCGGGGGTGATTGGTCTGAAGTAACAGCTCACGTAGGTGATCCTGCCACTTCTGATCCAAGCGAATCCGTTCCCGTTGCCCCTCTCGTCTATAGACAGGTGGTTTGGTTGTGGCACCCAGATAGCTGTCTTCTGGAGCTTATCCGCGATCCAGTTCGGTCCATCTATTTGCACTTTGCCAATTTCGCTTATCAGTGCAATGTCCACCTTCTTTTCTTCGACCATCACCTGTAATAGCGCGAAAGTCGTGGGAGAGCGTCGGATGTTTCCTTGGAGAACCCTTATAATCTTGATGTCTTAGATTTGGGCTTCCCCCACACCTCACGGTAGGTCTTGCATCTTCCTGTTCCCAGACGGTGCTTTGTATCCTCTTCTGATTTTCCCGCATCTGTGCAGGCAATACATTTTTCCTCCTTTGCGCAGGCCTTTTTCAGCACATTTGTAGCAGTAGTCTGTTCTGTCAGGGCCTTTACACGTGTACGAGGTATGCCCAAACCCAAGGCATTTGTAACACCGTTTTGTGGGATTGCATTGCCTGATACTGCAGCTAAAGGGGCCTACCGGTAATACTTTCGTCTTCATGAAAGTAGCGGCATACCTAGCTGGTAAGCTAACAAAGGCTATCACCTGCTCTCTCTGATTTGGTTTCGAGAGTTTCACTACCGGTTCTCCAGCCAACTCCGGGATGGCCATTTTTACTGCTGTCTGAACCTGTTGTACTGTGTTTCCACTATTTAAATCGAAAACTCTAACAGTGGTCGTAGCTGGTAGGCTCTCTAATTGGCCCGTGGCTTCAGTTGCTGTTGCCAAGGCATTCACTGTAGCGGTGGTACTCCCAGTCTTACCTTTGAACTTGATCAACAAAGCTCCACTCCGTGTCTTGCTGTATTTGTCAATCTTTGGCCCTTCCTCGGGTATCGATACCTCATTGATACTCTTGAGGATATCCGCGAATGATTTTCCTGACGCAGGTTTGATGATTATCGCGTCTTGTGGGGGTCTTGGCTTTCTCTTCGTCTTCTTCTTCTACTTCTTCTTTTTAACCTTCTGCCAGTGTTCCGGTCCTGATGGTTCTTGCTCTGCTTGTCTTCCCTGGTTGGCGCTATTTTTCTGCGCACGCCTTAAGAACTGATGTTTCTTTCGGCAATCTCTTGGGTTCAGTTCCCAAGTGCTATCCTCTGAATCCGCGAACCGAGAGGATGGTGATGGCCGGAGTTCATCCTCGTCTTGGGACCACACAGTCGTCGTGCTGTCCGTTCTATCTCTGATCAGTTCCACTTGCCGGTGGGAGCCCTTACCAGCCCTGGCGGACTTGTTCCGCTGCAGGTTCTCTCCTGGTGGACTACTAGGCTTTCTCTTCGCCGAACCCGGATCTACCAAATTAGCTTGCGGGAGCGCAGTTTTTTTGGCTTTTCCAATGTTTCCCTGAGCTCTGATTTCTCAGTCTCCGTCGATCTCTTAAGGGGGGGTTATGGTTTTTAGGGTAAAAAAAATCGATTTTTTTTTTATTTTAGAAAATGAATGTACAATATCTGAAGAATGTTGTGTTAAAATTTCAAAACAATCGGAGCAAAACTCACAGAGTTATAGCGCTATAAGCGCTCGCCGCTCCAAAGTTGCTATCTGCATTTAAAAAACTTTAAATCGATTTCCTGAAAAACGACATTTTTGAATTCGGTGCCATTTAGAACTCAAAATCTACTCGACCGATCCTCTTGAAATTTTGTACACAGTTTCTGCATATAATTACCC
>UELV01176433.1:0-15187 GCA_900490015.1 Megastigmus stigmatizans | reverse complement strand
GGGGGGGGGGGGAAGAAGGTGGGGGATTACGCATTTTGCGCACGGGACGAGAGCGAGGGCTTTGACGTGTGCACACCAGTTCTGGTTGAATTGCCTCTCTCCGGCGTATGCGCGTAATCTCTTGTAATCAGATTTGCCTCATTTGTGGCATGAAGCTCGTATACCCCTGGGGTTGAGCGTCACGGGTTGGAGGACTTGTCGATGCTAATTGGTTGACGTTTTTAATTGATATCTTGGAAACATGCCTCTCTCTCTCTCTCTCTGTTAGTTGGCATGGAAATCGTTCGTGATGATTTGAATGCGCTCGTGCGTTGAAACGAGAAGCGAGCGCTCGTTATTTTTGCCAGCGAGGGCGGATAAAGAAGTTGAACCCCCCATTATTATCGATGCATTGTGAGATGACCAAAACTTGAAAGGTTCTTTGTTAGATATAGAGTCGTAGTCGTTGTCGTCGGTGCAGTGCGCGCGCCATGCGGCCCTTAGAAGAAAAATGTTCAATTCAGCTCTGCAGCCTTTTTCTTCGCTTTCGCAAGCGCGCGGAGTCGAAGGGGTTAGGGATGGGTTGGGAAAAGGAGCGAGTTTCCAAAACTTGCTGATAGCTTTCCCCGATAACGGTTCCTTCAAGGAAATGCACCGAGATTCCCCAAGAGGCAACAGACATCCAGTGCCACCCGAGTTCCCCGAGATGAAGAGGTCTGCTTCGCCAATTCCATCTCTTATACCATTTAGTCGCATCTTTCTGCCCAAAACGATTTTTCTGATTTCTCGGCGAGTTTTGCATTTTCTTTTTTCTTAGGAACTCCCCCGAGGATTAATGTATATCCTAGGTTTGAATATGAACGCGATGCATTGTTTTGGCTATACTCAAGCTATTTTCTCTTATTTCTTGCAGCCACCTATAATAGTAAAGCTGATTAAATCTTAAAGCCTTCGTACTTATGGCCTTTTATTGTTCTTGCACCTTTGGAGAGATCTCAGGTGTAATTGTGACAATTCGTTTTGATATTTTTTTTATGACCTGCTCATTTGTGTAATAAACCGTAAAAGTTTTAATTCAGCCGAGATTTTCTCACCGCTGAAGCAGAATGGCAATTGTGGATATTATTTTTATGCGAGCGGTATTTTTCGTGATATACATATTACGCTTCAACCTGCAACAACTTCTCCTTTTTATAAAAGAAAATGTATATACGAGAATATTAGATTTCCTGACGTTTGAATTAAGTTATATAGCCTCCGCGTATGTAGTATATGTAAATAGTATCTATAAAATCCCACTTTCTATTACGCTTCAATTTTGTCAGTGAAGAAATTTCGCAGGGAGCAATTTTCACCTTCTCCCCCTAGTATTTTCTTGTCTACAATAAATTCGTACCTAAAAGCAGTCGTAATAATTTTTACTGCCCTCCACTACGGATAATATATTATAATAAAATGAATTACTTATATACGCTTTAATTAAAGTGCCTGACGAATTGTAAAATCCATAAAAATACGCGCGTCAATTCCCTCAAAAGGCGATTGTTTATTTGCGCTCTTTTCGCTGAAATTAATGACATTAAATGTAAATATTAGTTTCGACAAAATATACTTCCATAAATAATAAAGCGAAAATCGAGGAAATTATTGTAAATACAAGTAGTTTGGCAAAAATATATGCATTTATAACCGTGCATATATTACGTTGTACAAATGTTTGAATAAGAAACCATAATGTGCGTATGCAAAATCGCGTCGTTTACGTGACTCTCTCGATACCCAAGGAACGGCATATAACACTGAATTTTTAATGAACGTCCTAAAAAGTGAATATAACGAATCGCGTGCGCGCGAGGCGCGATCTTCATTAAAGCCAAGTCGTAAAAATTTACGTTATCATTTTAATAATCATCGCTTATTCAAACACGCGCTCACTCGCGTTTTACATCGCGTGTCTAATGAATTCCTGCAGCGTATGTATAAACCCCTGAAGCAACATTCGCCCTGCACGTGCACCCAAAATCATCCTCGCGTATATATACCTTCCCGGAAAAGCGTCGGAAAGTAAACGTTTCATCCCCATCAAAGTTTCAACGGTCAAAAAAGGAAAGAGCACATTTATTCAAAGTTCATCCTGTTCGCGCGCGATAATTAAACCAAAAAAAAGCACTGTATACCGCGTCGATATATGTAACGATCTAACACGACAGGCGCGAACTCGATTTAAAAAAAAAACACGCGCGCACAGGTGAAAACTTCAAAATGCGACATTAGAGGAGAGCTTCGCGTACATAACGTCGTTTGCCGTGTTCACCTCACAGTTTTTTTTTTTTTTTTTTTCATTTAGATCGCGGGCGGGGGGTTGTATAAAGGTATTACTCGTCGAAATCGTCGATGCAATCACCGCGCGCGCGCTAGGCTCTTTGGCCGGTCCTATTTAATCAGCGAGGCTCTTTTACCTATTGCCTGTACGGCGCACTGATTGGCTATTCCACACGGACACGCGGGTCAAAAGGGACGAAAATTGATTTGGCAATTTGGCTGCTGCTCCTGTTGCTGCCAAATAGCGGACGGCAAATTTGTCAAAATTAATCGAGGAACCGTTTGTGCAACGGTTAAATAATTAACGGCACTATCGTCAAGTGTATACATTTATCTATCTCGATATCGAGTGTATAAGCATTAGAAATCTCGCTCTCGCAGAGAAACGCGTAAAAGCAGCAGGAGGCTTATTGTAATTGGGCCTTAAACTTCGCTCGCGAGAGCAAATATACGTGCAAACACACGGTAACAAAGGCATCGACACAAAACACAAGCTAATCCCCAACCAGCTCTTCCCCACCACCACCAGATAATTGTGCAAATGTTAAAAATGAAAAAGCCCGTGCGAGAGAGAAAAGAAATTTGACGGTTGCAGCAGGTTATATGTATATAAATACAGAGGAGGAAACAAAATCCGTCGCCTGGGGTGTACATACGATGGAAAATCAAAGCGGCGGGTGGTATATATATATATATATACTGCTGCACAGAGAGAGAGAGAGAGAGAGAGAATCCTTCGTCGCTTCTTCCGGTGCAATTTCCTATTTGGCCATCCATTAGAGGGCGGCTGTGCAGCGCGCAATTTTTTTTCTCTTTCTCTCTCTCTCCTTTTTCCAAAGGCGCGCGCTGCTCGCGGGAAAAAAATGAAATGCGAGTGATAGAGAAATGTCGGGGTTCGCTACTCCCTCTCTCTCTCTCGCTTTCTCCGGTAGCGGTTAATTTGCCCTGGACGAGAGTTTCACTCGCAGTCGGCTCTCCCGGCGTTATTGACGCCGAAGGAAAAACTCGGCGAAAACGGGTGAAAGACTTTCTTCCCCTTCCCTCCTCCCAACTCACCCTCAGCTCCCCTTTTTTTTACAACGCGCAAACTTCCAGAAAATTCCATCTAGAAGGCCTCGCGCAACGGCTGCAGCGGGAGAACTATACAGCAGACCCCATGGCAGCCGCGTTCAATCTTTTTTATTTTATTCGCCGGTAGAGAGTTTTCTCCAGCCGCCGCGCGCGTACACGTCGGTTTCCGCACACACATCCATGCACACCCACACAAAGAGAGAGAGAGAGAGAGAGAAAAAGTCGTCGTGGAGTTTTTCTTTTTTCTCGCGCGCGCACAGTGCACTGCACGTGTCCCACGGGGACGTTCGATCTTCTCTCGGGGCGCTTCTCTCTCGCCCGTTGCTCTGTAAATTTTCCCGCTTCCTCTCTTTCTCGCCCACGCATATACACACACGCGCGCGCACACTTACACACGTGCGAGCGAGCGACTGTTACCGGCGCGGCCTTTATATATATGTTTATATCGCTGCACCTACACGTGTGTGTGTGTGTGTGTGTGTGTGTGTAGGTCGGGGGGCTCTCGGCATATTGTATTCCGGATGCGTTAGCTGCAAGAATGCCACACTATATAGGGTAGGGACGGCGGCGGCGGCAGTGGAGGCGAGTAAAATGCTCGGGCCGCGGGATTCCAGTATTACGAGCTCGAATGTCAATTTATTCTTGCGCGCGCGCGCGCGCCATATAGTGCGTCGGACGAGCTGCTGCTGCTGCTGCTGCTACTGCTGTGGGGAGGCTCAGAGAAGGAGATAGAGGGGAATGGAAGCGCCGCGCGAGTATAGGGGGAGACTGAATTTACGTTGAATAAATCGCTCGCGAATTTACACGGACTCTGCCGGGCGAGAGGCGTTGGAAATATCGAGGGATGGACGGGACTGGCCGCGAACCACGTCCTTTTTCCCTTTTTTCTTTCCTTCTTATATAATCAGAGCTTCAGTCTGATGCTTTGTCGCCCGAGGTCTGTGGGCGTTTTTTGCGCTGGATTGATTTTCAGAGCTTTGATTTTTGCTTGTCACGGTGGTTTGAGATTATTCCTTTTTTATGCGGTGCCTGTGAATAATTATGGCAACTGTAAGAGATTTATAATTTTTCTGGACGGTGCAGGGGTTTATATCGTAGCTTTGATGCTACAAAGGGTGTCCTGAACGTAATGAAAATACGTTTGTAGACTATTGTGCTAAATAAAACAAAAACTTTTATTAGTTCAGCTGTGAAACATTTATTTCTGAGGTTGAAAATATCAATTCCTGTTTTAAAAATGCTCTACTGATAAATAAAATTTGTTAGTGCCGTGTAAATAACGTAAATCAATAAGATTCAAATAGAGGATAAATTTTACATATTGTTGTACGCTTTTTGAAATTTCTGATCATAAATCTCGTGCCTGAAATATAAAATTTTCAATATAATTCTGTAGTTTTTAAAATAATATATAAAACATATTTTTTTTTAAAAATACTAAATTAATACAAGAATAATCAGAGTAAAATGTTTACATATAAATTTTCGAAAAAAAAACTAGTATGACTTTATAAAATGAAATTTTCATCAAATATGTTTAAAAATAGATATATATGATGATCTTGTTAATAATTTATAATGAAACTTAGAATGAATGATTTTAGTAGATGAATAAATATTTAATTTTTATAATAATATTAAGTAAGAACACAATATTCGTATACTTACTTAAAATCATTATAAAAATTAAATATTTATTCAACTAACTAATAAAATGGTTCATTTGAAAATGTGTGGGTGTTTATAAACATGGATTTAAATATACGCTGTTCTGGAGAATCACCCATATATAACATCTCACAACTATAATAACGTCAACTTCCGCGAAATTTCATATCATAAATTGCACAAGTCCATTCCTAGTACTTGAAGTATTTTATACATCCAATGTTTATTATAAAAAGAAGAAAAATCTACTTCGCTTTAGTTCGCTTAAAATGATAAAAAAAATACGTATAAATAGAAAAATTATGCATTTATACAAGTTTGATGTTTTTTGGAACGGGATGAAATGGAATGTATCGATTTGTTAAATTTTTTTTCCGATCAGAAAGTACGAAATCTTATCACGCTCGCATAAAACCATTAAAGCGATGCCTTTATTAACCTCTTTATACCTAAAATGTAGTTTGGCTAAACGGTTTTTCTTCGGAACACAACACAAACGTGACAGGTAGCCGATAATTTTCGCGTACCTAGTATAGCTCGTATTTCTTCGTTGATTTTTCATTAGCATGAGCCCAGCCAACATCGAAACGCGCACCTAATTAACTATGTACAACACGTCTTCGTTACATTAATTCACCGAAAAATCAATGTGTACCGACAGTTATAATTGCATTATTAGCCGAAATCAAGCTATAACGGATATTTCGGCAGCGATACACGAGGCCATTACCGAAAATAAACACAAAGACTTTTTTCCTTCCCTCTTTTAATGAATTGGTAAATAAACACTAATCGATTCGTTAATTCACACGACAAACATTGATTTCGCTAATTGCACCGATAAATACAACAGCCGTAGACATATAATTACAAATTCCATTAATCGAGCCAGCAAATACATAATCGCTTTCTATATTATCGCCTATGGGTTTCGAACTCTCGAAAATTCAAATTCTCCCGCGGTAATGTTTATAAAGCCTCAATGATATAACTCAATATCGAGTAAATCTAATGCAGCGCTTTACAGTAGCAGCAGCAGCAGCAGCAGCAGCAACAAACAAGCATCCTATATAGATTCTTTCTCGTTAAAATTTCAACGCGCCAAAATAATCCCGTTAGAGTGAAAATTTCGTTAAGCCCGACTGTGCAGCGAGAGGGAAAATCGATCAGCGAAACGTCACGCGAGTTATTTCGTAACACAATAATCGAAGTACATGATAAGTGCCTTAGCTGCGTTGCGCTCGAGAAAGGAAGGTTAATTGAGCGTATAGAGGCTGGTGTCATTATAGACGCGAAGGTGACTCTCCTTGATCCTTATTCGGCTTATCCAGCGTATGCAGCAACAACAAAAAAAAAGTAATGCTAAATAGCGTTTAATTGATAGTTCGCGGATTTTCAGTGGGAGAGATGATGTAAGAATCGATTGAGTTTGGCGGACGACTTGCACGTGGCGACTGGTTGCTATTTATTATACTTGGTAAAAACGCGGGCGACATTGGTGTTACGAGCAAGCTGCAGATTAACGCCGGTTGTGCGCAGTTAACGATTCGAGGCTTGTCTAGAGATACACGAGTAATTTTCTGCTTGATTCTGTGTAAAATATGTATAGGAAGTATGTATTAACTGCGAGTCTTTGAGCGTGTTATGGTTGGTTATCGCTTACGCGCGTCTTGGATAAGAAATGCTCGATGTTGCAGCAGTCGTTTTAAATTGGTACACACGAGTGGAAATGATATCTCGTCGCTTTGAAGATGATACATAGCCAGTGTGTCATCGGAATGTTTGTTTATTATTTACTTGCGGCAGCTTAATAATTCATTAAGAAGAAAATGAGTATACGATAAGGGATTATTACATTTGAGCATTATTTTCACATTATTCATGATTGAACAATGTATTGTTATAATCGTATTATAGAATAGCATTGTAAATTTCAATCTATTTCATTATCAAATATTAATTATTAATTACCCTCAATTAATATTTTAAAAATAAACTGGATCTGTTCAATTACGTAGATATTCAAATCGAGTATAATAATCGATTAAAAAAACCCGCGTGAAACATTGTTTATCCATATATGTAAAGTTTTATTTTCTACTACGTAAAAAGACGAATGAAAATAATTATATCAGTTGCTTATACGGTATAATAAGATTTTAAACATTTTCCTCTAGAATTATGTGATAATCGGCTTAGCTTGTAGGCGCAAAAAAACTAACGTTTCGACATATCAGTCTTTATCGAGTGAACTTATATTAAGCAAAAATCCGCTAGCTTTGATTCTGCTCGTGCGCCTGCGTTGGAAAACTATTTTATTGAAATCGAAAAAGGTGTATTTTTTTTTTCAAATATTTATGCATATTATTTGTAATAGATTTGTTCCACATTATCATGCATTATACATACATAATTTATCAGCTATACACTGGCATGTAATAAAACGCGGATAAAGTACTACTTTTATTTTCCGCATAAGCTTATGCCGCATATATATAACATCGCTCGTCTAGCTACTTCCAATCTGCTTACTATCTCATCCCAGCGCTTCACCAACAACGAGGAAAAAAAAGCCGCACGAGATCCTCCCCGAAAAACGCAAAGCACATATCCCCGGCGTAGTTTAGATTAGATCCGCAAGCACAATTCAGAAGAAATTAAAGGACGTAAAACTTTCAAAGCTGCGCACCAGCCACGAGCGCGATAATAATTTTTAATTAACTTTTTCTCTCACTCTCTCTCTCTCTCTCTCTCTCTCTCTCTCTCTCGGCGCATCCATTTTCGTATACTTTCTCGCGGCGCTTATCGCCCAACCGCCAACAAAAAAAGAAGTGTATAGAGCCCCCGCAACACCTTCGGCTAGCGCGGCCTCGAAAGAAAAACTACAGCTTAACTGCACAAGGCTGCGCAGGAGGGGGTTGCACAAGTCTCGATAAATAAAGAGGAGGCGAGAGGAAATAAGAAAAAAAAAATGGGGGAGGGCAGGCCGCAACGCGTGACCCTATACATTTAGAGAGCTGCAGTAATACAAAGGGGTTGGGCGACCGAAACATGCATAGAGAGCAGCGAAACGCCCCGGTGCAGAAGCTCACAAACGCATTAACGAATACTTTTAAAAGGCTCAAGTGCGTTTAATTTAAAGTAGAACGTGGCTGCAGCAGAAGTGGCCCGGCAGACTCTCCGAGTTATTTTTCCGCGTTCTTTCCTTTGTTCCTATTATATAATATACACCTTCGTTTCGTTTTTCTTTTTTATTTCTCTTTTGTCGCCTGGCGCGCGTATTTATAAAACGCCGCGCTGCGTGTAGTTATTGTTACTTTTATTCGTGGTTATCTCGAGCGAGTTGGAGCGAAGAATACCGTACACAGCTTACGAATTTTTATACTGCGCGTGCGACCGTGTGACGCGCGTGAACTTAGAGCGGAGAAAAAAAAATACATTGGGAAAAAAAAAAAAAAAAAAACTTGAGTGTTCCATGGCGAGGTTTGCGCGTTATATTATATACAAAAGCTCAGCGCACTTTGCGCGTATTGGGGGTAGATAAAATTTAGGTGGTGCACCGCTGCTGGATACGAAGGGAAATTTCGATATTCGTCTTTTTCGGAAAAGTCGGGATGTGACGTTGCGCCTTCCTTTTTTACTCCTGATTTAATATATTTACCGGCAGGATTTTTTTTTTGGAGAAACTGCGTTGTTACGCCTTATATATTACATTTCGCTCGGTATAAACTGTTAATTTTGCATACGACGCGGATTAATTGTAAAAATAAAAAGTTTTAACGTAAAAAACTAAGTTACTACAAGTTTGTGAAAATACAGAAACTATTATGAAAAAACTTTGGTAGCGTGTACTCTTGTAAAAAAGTTGCAGTAAATCACAATATCAACAAATTTATAAACCTATATAGTGTATAGAAAACACGCACTTGAATACTTAAATATTGACAATAATTAAGGAGAACTTATAGGAAAAATCCCTATAAATCGATCAGACGATAAGAATTACCCATCTAGTGGTACATGAACAGCGGATCTTTATCTCTCATGTTTATCAAATCTACTATTAATTAGCCCATACAAATTATACATTCTATGGAATAGCATTAATTACAATACACAGAATTGATTATATATATATATATACAATAATAATTTATTATGTATGGAGATCTGCCATATACGAAAATTAAACTGCATCACCGTATGGTGCACGGATGCAGCGCAAAGCATAGCGCGCATATAAAATGATATTCAGCCCAAAACCAAATCGCAACGCAGCCCCTCATATTATTTCCTTTTCCCATTGAATTCTCCGCAAGCCAATTCTTACGTAAACGTTCGAATTCAATCTAAACGCAACGACTCAACCCTATACATATATATGTGTGTAAAGAATACGACTGCAGCAGAACCTTTCAACCCGCGGATCATAATAAAAAGGGATAGAAAAAAAAATCAATCCTCCTCCCTGGAAAAAATGCAAAAAGGCACTGTCTTATCGCATAGTTTTAGATTTAGAGAACGCATCCCGGGGTAAATGGACGGGAGGGATTATAAGCTTTATAGTCGATCGTCGAACTGGGCGAGGACACAGAGTCGTGTACAGCGTAATAGTACGATCTTGTCAGGGCTTCGGTGGAGCTATCAAACTTTGCTACACCAGAGAGAGAGAGAGTGGAGCGAACTTTGGCGAAGAGCGCGTAATTAGATGATCAGCGCCTTGTGGATTTAGCCGCTTTTTCGCCAGCGTTATATCCTCCAACTGTATAGCAGCAGCAGCAGCTCAGCTTCTCTTGCGGATACTTTGAGTTAGACTCAATTAGGAGGGAGGATTATGGAATCGGACGGCCAGTGTAATTCGTAAAAATCACGTTCTAACGCGCGCCCGTTTGCCCGCCGCTGGAATAAGTTGATGTAATAGGAGGAAAGTTTTTTGCTCACTGCGAACGGGAAAAAAAAACACGCAGGGTTCGCGCGAGAAAAGACCTTTTTCTCTCTTTTTTTTTTTAATGAAATTCGCTCGCCGCGGCGCGTAAATTTATACCGACAGCGAAAGTCTTATTTACCAATGACACACTTTGTATATATAAGTGTAACAAACTTGCTAATGCAAACTTTTCTAATTTATGAATTTCTTTTTAATTGGATGTACACAACAAAACCTTTACATCCCGTGATTTTTTTTTTTTTTTTTTTTATAATTTTCGTGATTATAAAGTTCCGAGAGGGGCTTATGTTATTAAACTTCTTTCCTCAAAGTACAAAGTTAAATGGCATATCGGGGCGTGTGTATTCCATATCGCATACACAAGTTACCACACGCGCTCGCGCGCACGGAGAGATGTTAAAACTATTGCTATTATTTGAATTTAACAAGATGGAATTTCAAAACTTTCTCGAGAGTTTCACTATTGTTTGGAACTTCGACACTGACCCGTCATACTTCCCAGGGCGAAGTAAAATGCGAAAACTACGAACGTTCGCGCTCGCGGGGATATATATATATATATGTATATGCGAAGATGGGAATACGTGTATGATAAGATTAATCTCGGGAAAGTTTATTTTATATAACGGGCTGCACGTGCGTTAAAGTAAATTGATGGATCGATATGTGTGATTGTTATTTAAGCAAACAACATTATAACTTTTGTCAGGTATATATGATTAAAATGGAGTTGGTATAAAAAGTGAAAATATATTTTTTGAACAATTTTTGGATTCGCGACGCTCAAAATGTTTATACTCGAATCCCAAAAACGCACGTAATAGTAAAAACTTTAGTATAAAACTGGAGGTGAGCCGTAAAAATTCTGTTAAATAAAGTACACCTATTGAAAACTTTAGCTTCCCGAAGAATGCAAATGTACTGTACAGAGGGATGCGAATCAGAGGTCAAACTATTTTGGTTTCACGAAGCGCTGGGCAACAATAATATATTTTTTATGCCGCTGATCCAGAGTGCTAGTACTTCTTTTTATTATAGATATTACTATGCTTTTATCTTGTTATTACTTTGGCGGGTGCGGCTTGAAAGGCCGGTCGTGAAAGTATAAATTTTTATTAATCAAAAACTTTTGGCCAAGTCGTAATTGAGCACGGACTTTAAATTGAATGGTTATGTATACGGGGAAACATCATCTTTATACAAGTTTTTTTCATGCATTAAGAAAGACCGCGGAATCGTTGTATACAGCATCGCGGGATAAGTTTCGAAAGAAACTGCCAGAGAGAGATAAATTATAAAAATGGCAATTTCCGCCACTCAGCGAATACACACTCTATCAATCCCGATTCCGGAGCAGCAGGTCCTCTTGAAAAAATAATTTGCCATCAGAGGGAAGCGACAGGTCGAAAATGCACATATAAATAAAAAGTGAGCCCAAAGCCGCGAGAGCGAGCTATAAATCACTCTTTTTTCGCGCATCAGCATAACTGAAAACTATCGCGCGCATCACACACACACCTGCAAATCTATCCGGCAACGTCGATCTCCCACCAGCTTCAAAAGCGATTCCAAGAAAAAATTCTCGAAAAAATATCCGCACCAGGATATAGACAGCTAGTAAAGCCATCCTGAAGCGAGCGCGGAATTAATCAAGACATCTCTCAACCTCTCTCTCTCTCTCTCTCTCTCTCTTTCTATATATATATAAACGTCGTCAGGACTTACTTTTGTGCTTGGCGAGCCGGCGAAGTTTCTTGAAAAACAGCATCCCGCTGGCGTCTGTGTGTATGTATGTTTGTGTGTGCGAGCGTTGTGCCCAAGAATAAAGAAAAGCTCCGCCGTCTGGGCTCCTCCAACTTTTTCCCTCCTATACACCTCCTGACACTCGCGCGCGCGTCCTTTAACCCCCTCCGCTCGCTCGTACACCTTTACCAACCCCGATATATCCAAGGAAGAAGCTGCAAGAAGCCTCGAGGAGACGCTTCAGCTATATTATATATATATATATATATATCCCCGAGACTCTCTCACACACGCAGAGACACGTCCGCACTATACGCGCACCGAATGAAGAAAGCTGCCGCTGTTATATATAAGAACAACGTCGATCGGCGCGTTTCACTCTATTACTGCGCCTGGGCTTTTACTCCCTCTCTCGTCGGCGTTGTGTTGTCCTCGGGCGCGCGACACCAGACTATATATATACTGCACTGC
This sequence comes from Megastigmus stigmatizans, assembly GCA_900490015.1. NCBI lineage: Eukaryota > Metazoa > Arthropoda > Insecta > Hymenoptera > Megastigmidae > Megastigmus > Megastigmus stigmatizans. The sequence goes on along the minus strand of UELV01176433.1, from coordinate 2,985 downwards.
ACACGCGTATATTCCCGCGCGCTTCTTTATTTTGGACCAGACACGTGCAGTGGGAGCCGAGGGTATAGGGGGTGAGAGAGCGGCGTTTGTTTGTTCTCGCAGCAGCGCAGCCAAGTGCAGCGGGGGTTTTATGAATTTTTTGCAACCCACCAGTACTGAGATGATGTAAGCCTTTTAGCTGCGCGCGTACAATGCTTATATAGCTTATTACTATGTGCAACGGCTGCGAATGCGAATTCTCCACTGATGCGTAGTCGCGCGAGAATAAATTTTCAGACGCCTTCTCTTCTTCCTCTTTTTTTCTTCGCGCAAAGTGTATGGATAAGATAAGCGATGTTTGTATATTTTGAATTTAATCTGTGGTAGCTCGCTCTAAATTCGCATCGAGACGTATCTATTATACAAGAGCGGAATTAGCCGTGCGGCGAGAGTTTATTTATAGAACTCGTCATCGAATAACAATGAAATAACAATTTTCAGATGATGTGGGCCAAGGGTAAATGAGCGTTTAGGAGCTGCGAAAATCGACAAACTAGCGACTCTGATATGCGGCCTTTCAAAAAGCGATTGGCATAAAGTTCGAGCCTCTCTCTCTCTCTCTCTTGCGGCGATGTCGTCAACGTAAGTATAACTCTCCGTGGCTTGCTGCTGCTACACGTCCGCATTATAACATGCATATTTGGAGCAGAGTATATATAGTGCGGGCGTACGTGTATACAGCGTTTCGTGTGCGGGATAGATCTCTCTCTCTCTCCCTCTGTCTCTCTTGGTATAGTGGCTGTGTGCGCTCGTAAGTAATCGCTTGTCGATTTGGGAGATATCGAGTAGATATTGATGTAAGAGGGATAGAGAGAGGGAGAGAGAGAGAGTTAGAGGCTTATAAATATAGGATGTATATACGAGAGGGAGGGACGAGCCTCGCGGTTTCCTGCCAGTGCAGAGTATAATTTGATGCTTGTTTACAGTTGGATAGATGTGTGAGCCACTATGTATATGTATACTTTCTCTCTTGTTTTGTACTTTTTTCGTTTTGTCCGGTACTGTTTTATTGTGCATGTATCTGCTTGGGCGATGTATTGCCAAGCGTATATATATATACTGTATTTTTTTGCCGAGTGAGATTAATAGTACGTGCTTTTACGATGGTATTATAATAGAATGTAGAATTAGAATGAATTTTCAACTGAGCGTACCGTCGAAGGTCGGTGTTCGCTTTCATTTATTCAAATTCCGCGCTTTTCTGGAAAATCCAGCCGTTAATTAACGCAGCCTCTATTATCGCAATGTCTTTAGGCAACGGAATATGCATTTTTCCATCAAAGTCTGTTTTTTTTGTGATAGCTAATAACCTCGATGGCGTACGAATGCGGGTTGCTGTCTATACGTTTCTTATAATACATATTTATCTTGCCATCGTTTATCCGCCACTTTGGCGCATTTGTTTTTCGAATCCAGATATACATGTAGACTCGAGATATTGTAATACTTTGATTCTCTAATGTCTCCATTCGTGCATCGACTATTACATCGATGTATATAACATGTATTATATTCGTTTATTTTACCCGCACCGGTGCTTTATATACATATCCATCCTCCGGGCGCGCACTTTTGCTTTATTATTTTGTATAATTTTTGTTCTACTTTAACTGGATTTCGCACGAATTTTATCGTTATTTTTTTTCTCAACTTCCGCGTATTTCGTGTATTATCGATGCTTTTTCCGTTTTGTTGTTCTCGCACTCTCGTGTTTATATACCTCTGGGATATATAACGATATATATATTCTTTGTATTTTTTTATTTTTCGAACGCTTTATGCGCCAAACTTGGATTTGTACATTTAGCTATATAGATTCGACCAAACGAACGGATGTCAAGTATAATTAAATTGGATTTCGTGACATCGTTCTGGTTAGGCCGAATTCGATTGAAAAGCATGGAGACTTAAAACATTGCCGTTCTGGAATAAATTTACTATTTAATTCGAAAACAATATAATACAATATCTATACTGTTTATATTGCAATTAGCACATTGATGCAAGTTTTATAGAAAAACAAAATTTCTTTTTTATGTTGTAGCTCGCAACAAACCTTCATACAGGAATTTTTTAATAGAAAAACGCGTTGATGAAGCACAGGAACATTTTGAATGGTTTTATACAATTCCTACTTTTAATGTTTTATAAAGCTATTTCGCAGAATTCAACAGCGTATTGTTGTAAACATCGCATCCAATCCAATTGTTAAATAGATAAATACAAAATAGAATTATAAGGAATTGCTATTTGTAAATAACAAACGATACAAAAAGATTTATGATTATAAACTTTGGATATACTTTCGTAGATTTTTAAAAGAATTATATTTTATCAACATTTCAAGTAATAAGTTTTCAAGTAGATAAGACCAGTTTCAAAACTGTAATAATGAAGAGCCAATATTTACGGGAACGAAATCTCGGGCAAAGTCTGTGATAAATTAGTAACGAAGTCGATTATTCACAAACATGTCCGATTTGCAAATCCTGATAGAGAAGAGTAAAGCCTATGCAGTATATGTTAATTGCCGCCCCCTAAACATATGCTAATCTCGGTAGCGATGAATTTTTAATGCGGCTTTAGCAGGCGAAACTTCTTAAATTCATAAGTAAGCTAGACCATACTTAATTGGTATAATCGATTATTAAAAGGTTCCGAAAACTACATCTCTAATCACCAATAAGTTGCATATACTATATACCGATCCTGTCTTATCGACGTCGAAAAATCTTAATTTTCCCTCAATCTCTTTATTTGCAGAGCAGTAGGAAAAACACATTAATCGAGAGTGAAGCTGATGTATCGCACAATCTAAACTCCATTTCCCCTTTTGCACGTCATACGCAGACATTTAAGCCCCGAAAATCACGCTCCACTTTCCACTCGATATTTTCTCCTCGCTGACCGACGTGCATTACACACACACACACACACACACACACA
>UELV01176424.1:0-11883 GCA_900490015.1 Megastigmus stigmatizans | reverse complement strand
ATATATATATATATACACAAACTGGTGGTACGTAATATGCATCGTATACCTATAGAGGTGTACACATCGATTTAGTGAAAGATCGCGAGCATTGCGAGGAAATAGGATTCTCCCTGATCGGAAAGCTCTATGGTATATACATGTATAGGTACGTACTATGGCTTTTTGATTTGGAAAAGGATAGAAAATTCTGTGGTTAGGGTTAGGGTTGCGTTACGTATATAACGCAGAACTAGCGAATGATTTTCAGGTGGCGAAGTGGATGTATGACGTTTCTATTTCTCTGGGAGAGGAGAGTCTTCGTGTTCCTTTTTTTTCTGCTCTGCGGCAGGATGCTATTCCTATATACGAATAACCGAATTGGGAAGCTCGTCGGAAAACGAGGAAATGCCCGAAATTTCCGCAAGTATACACGTAGCACGAGTCGGAGAAAAATACTGGCTATAAAAACGAAACACGAAGACTTTTCAGCTTCTATCGAACGGATTTGTCAAACTAGAACGGATATGCAATTTGGATGAAGTGTCAATACGAACGCGCGTTATTTCGGGAAAAAAATTTATCTCGGAATCCCAATGAAAATCGACACTTTGCGTTCACTTTATATAGCTTCGATTTCACAATTGAGTGATTAAAATTTTAACATCGAAACTCATCTACTAATGGTATCGAGACTCTGCGCAAGCTTGAGATTATTTAAATTGCTCTGGCAATATTGTTGAGCGTAAATGTAATCGATCGCTGTAAGCCTATATAATCATGTATTACAAACCTTTCCGAACTTTATACCATCATTAAAAATGAATCAAAAATATATCGAGCATGTTCTATCCGAAACGAGCTGAAATCAATAACTGATAAAACATAATTACCGAATGAGTGGGAAATTTAACCTCCATAATGTCTATATTTATAGGCTGTTGTATGCACCCACTTATTGCTTCACCACACGGAAGAGTTATATTTTTGAAAAACATACTACTACATTACTATTGTTTTAATTATTTCTATTTTATTTAGTGAAGGAATTATAATAAACATTTCTCTTTAGCAGGAATTTTTCAGACGCATAAATAATACCGCATGAAAAACTATAGCGAGTTGTTAAGAACTAACCTAAATTCCAGGAGACTCTTGAGAGAGAATTTCATGCAAGAACGATGTGACGTTGTTTCCGAGAAGGGCGCCACTATAACATCCATTAAAAATAAAATATGTTAATCTTTATATAGTCATCCGTTTTTATATAGAGCAAGCACTGGCTCAAATACTTATGTAAACTTGAATTTTAATTTAAAAATTACCAGAAGAGTATAAATTTGCGGAAATAAAGATCGTTTGAAAATCGCCCGATAAATAAAAGCAAATATTCAGTAGTACGCAAAAATAAAACATTATCCGATGCATAAAAAGCTTTTAATTTTAAATACTTACACTGTCAAAAGATTTAACGGAACGAATAGGATTTTCTGAAAAATACATGTCTTGCTAAACTCGGTGCTCATCTACTTAAGTGCACACATTTATAGTAGACTTTAATCGCGTTACTGTTTGTTTTATTTTTCGAGGTTATATAATTTTTTCTATTTTCAAGCATCGTTTTTAATTTCAAACAATGCCACCGCTTCAATTCACCTAAAGAGCTGTTGTTTTCATTCACTCAAAAATATTGTAATAGTAATTATCCTGTGGACTTACTGCAAAAATACTTAATTATTGTTCTTTATATTTTGGAATTTAATGAAACGCTTAATAACTTCACTAAAAGCAAGCTTTATTTAAGCTTTACGCAAAAGTGAGCATAATGCATAAATTAATATGGATTACATTTGCAAAAGACGTATTAAGCATTGATCAATACAGACTGTTAAATGACTTAGAATTCATTAATCGTTTGAAATTTACCTACATGTATTCCCTCGAAAACCGAATTTCAACTATACTTTATTGGCAATTACTATGACTCCCTGCAACTTTATGCACGAGGGTAAATTAAAAAGTTCAGCACTGAAAATTCAACTATCGTGTCGAGTACACTTATTGGGGATAGAGCGTTTTAATGAAGAAATTCTAATGTATTTAGCATTAAAGAAAGTGTCCGCTCAATTGGAGCATATTAGCATATTCATCGCTATTTTTAATGAATTCCCGCTGATTTTCTCAGCAGCCCTGCAATCCCAGTTCGGAATGCATAAGCTATGTCGGAGCACCTCGAGCGTATCAGCATCAGCTATAGCGAATTCGATCCCCCCAAAGAGCTCGCGTACAGAATTATGTCCGATCTTGTATTGCATTGGAAAACAAGGCAGCTTTAAAGATTCTTCAATGGCGGCATAGCGGAGCATTGGGAAGCTGCTTAATCCTATTTTCGCACGATTTTCGTTCCTGGATCCTCGAGAGAGTAGACGCGCGGGCTTTTCTCTTAAGCAGCTGAATAAAACTATAGGGCGCGCAGTGTCTCGGTGAATAAAGAGTCGGTGGATCGGAAGGTGAGCCTCGGGTAAAATAGTGATTTTGGGTTAGCGGCGGAAGTTCAAGTATTGCGCCAGAGAGCTTGGAGAGCTTTGTACTTTGCTCAGAATCAGTTTTCCTATACGCGTGTGTGTATATATGTGAGGTAGCAAGAGCGCGCGGCCGCGCGGAATATTTGAAAGCCTGTTTCAAATGTGAACAGGGGACCTGAAGAGCTTTACTTTTGTTCCGAATCAGTTTTCTCTGTGTGCCTGCGGCCTGCGCTGCTCCTATTCGAGACCGCATTTCAAATTAATACAATGCTCGGATTGTTCTGCTGTAATTGAAAATTTGTAAAATCTGAAAAATCTCTTCTTCTTTTTTTGTCTCGTAAGTACTCTCTGCTCCCTTTTTCTCCGTTTTTTTTTTCATCGTCCCATTCGCCAAATTAAATCTCAGAATTGTATTACCTTTCCCCGTTTACCTACGCTATCGTGACTTTCCATGGTGGATACTGGATAGACGGATTTTTTTACTAATCATACTTAAGCCTTGTATGAATGCTTTTCAATAAGTCACTGAAAGTTGCCAGCCAATTATGGAACTGTCTCGTTGCTCGATTCTATATTATATTTTATATTATTACTTTCATGAATATTTATTACACGCAGTTCTGATTAAATTTCGCGGGAAAAAAATGTGACGTTACATTCATCCGAATTATTTTTTAATAATTTTGCTTCAGTACAATTTTTATCCGATTAAAAAATGTAATTCATGGGATTATTGTACATTTGAAATATTAAATTAGATCTATTGTTCGTATGACAATAACGAAATCAAAGAAATATGCGTTAGTGCGGAACAGAGCTTCTGTTCTTTTGTTCTTTGAAATAAAAGTGAAGAATTTGACTTTAAAATGAAAGAAACTAATTCTGGAACAGAGTCACAGAAGGGAGCGCTCCGATTTTAAAGTTATTGGTTCAGTATGTAAATTCATATATCTGCCGCTAGTAATTCTGAATCATTTCGTGTTTTATATAGCTGCCGAACTATTTCGCTCTATTGTTGATAACATATTCACACATGTAGCCCATTATGTAATTATTATGACATTATATTATATAGTTTTATATCAATTATATTAATAAGTTTCAGGACTCTATAAAGGCATGAATCTGTCTAAAAATGTATCATATTTACTTAATTTCGCAATATTAAATACTAATGACGTAATAAAAATTTTGTTTAACTTCACCATTCAATCGATCTAATTCTCCTTTATTAAAAGAAAAGTGCGACGGCGATTCTAAATAGTGTAATAATGTTTGTACGGCGTGATAGACAGTATTTAATTTTATGAAAATCATATTTATTACTTTAAGTCACTTTAGTACTCTCTATCTAATATGTTAAAAATAAAATGCAAGTAATTTTGTAAATATGTATAAAATAGAGTAGCATTAAAATCGTCTTATTATTTTATTATCCACTTCTTCAGTTTTATATATAGGAAACTTTTTCATACTATCATATTTTGCAGCAATATTCGATATTTTTAATATAATAAAGAATTTACTTTTCCACATAGTGCAAGTTTAATTCATTTACCATTTCGCTATAACAGAACCGTCAAAGGCATCGTTTGCATTCTACTTAAATTCTGCGTGAAACTATAACAGTTTAAAAACCTTTGACCTCCAATCCCAACCCTTTACCTCGATCCAGTAATCGTAAAATTATCGTTAAATCCCTTATAGTGACTCCTCCTCGCTATAAACAACAATTTACAACCGCATAAAGCTGCTGCTGTCTTCCGCACACACTACACACATGCGCACTCCATTTCTAATGCAATTTCCCGAGCCTGAAACTATAAGTATATATATTGGAAAGGGACAGGTATTGTGACACACTTAAGCCTAATTAAGCATTACGCAGTCAAATTAGGCATATATAGTCTATACACATCAATTTTGATGAGGAATACGATCGGTTTGGGCTGTGGGGTATTTACCATATGCCAATTAGAACCTGCGGGCTTACTCTAGCGGACCATGCATAGTTTCATGTTATGGGAAAGTGGGCGCCGGTCATAATTTGGTCTATTATACAGCATTTGGCTGAAAATTTTATATAATATGTAGATCATGATATCCTGAACAAACAGCTATAGGATACCAAATTCCGAAAATGGCCTATTGTCGATATATATGAATATGGCTAAGAATCTAATTATACATTACACAATATATTTTATTATATAGCAAATCTTATAATCTATCCAATTTTAGACCTGGTGTCTATTGACATTTTTTTCCAAGAAGTTATATGAACTTTATTATATACTACGTTTTCAATTGTTAATGTGCTGTGAACATGGGAAAAAATCGTGAGCAGAATTTGTTACAGAGTCTAGGTAATTTCTGCCAAAAATCTTGAGGGTTGGAGGTTAGGCAAATTTTACTCGATGACTCGAACAAAATTTACCGAGTGCCTCATAAATAAGGAATGGATTTAGGGTTCTACTCAAACGTGGCTGAAGCTGTAATTAATGCTGTCTAGAATTCAGCTCGCTGATTAAAAGCATGAGGGAGAATAAAGTAAAAAAAAGAATCGTTTTTCGAATTACGGATGGGGTCAAAGGTTCAAAGAATTTTTATTCAGACCTACTTCGCAATGTAAGCTCAGACTATTAATTCTTCGGTTCTTGAAAACTGATAATTTTCAGACTTTCTACCTAGACAATCTTTTGTTTTCAACTAATTTTACTAGTTTCAGTTTTTTTAATTTTTTTCGTGTTCATTTATTCATAATATATGTGTCCGTGGTCCTTCTGTACAAAAACATTGCAAGTGGTTACGCTGAAAATTTCTATAACATGGCCAGTGTTGTGTGAGATATTCAAAGTATCATAGAGAAAGGAGCTATTGATTTTTGAAAACAATAATTATGCACATTCTATTATCAATATTAGTAATTAACAATATTGGTAAACGCTTAAATTTAAAAAGCTTCGAATAACGTCACATTACTCGTTGTTCTTTTCCAGTACATATATCTATACTCTGCGTACAGTATAGGTGTACACATTACGTGTGATGTATAGTACGTGCATGCAGGAGAGGTAAAACGGAATATCTTATCGAAGATATATATGCATTCTACTTAAGTTTCCGTCACAAAAGAATAAGCGAGTATTCTTCAAATGACGCTTTGTAAAGAATAAAGTTCGACTGTACTTGGTCCAAACGTACAATAAAAAAGAGTTCCATAAAAAGTTAAGCGCACACTTCTTCTTTGTTTCATCTTCAATAAAATTCATTCGCGTTCAATTTGTTATTCATAAATATGGAAAAATGTGTATATATCAACCTCGTATCCCAGACTCTTTCCATTTACGTCACGAATATAGGTTCAATATAATTTAAATTTCCACCATAAATCATGGTGAACGGAAAAATATTATATGGATAAAAAGAAAAAAAAAGAAGGTATCTTTCTCAACGACACAAGGTTTTTAAGTATACAGCCATATACATAATAGCTCACCCATCCAGATGCTGCCCAGGAACAATATATATACGTATACTCGTGTATACGCACACATCGACCTATGGTTCGGGAGTATATATCTAAATTCGCAGCGATTGCCGCTATACCAAGCGTGGAAATGGCCTGAGCACAAAGGCTGGCACGTCGCCGTGTGATAGTGTGAGAGCATGGTATATATAGAGGATGAAGGGGGTGGCTTTAGGTCCGCAGCCGCGCGGATGAATGAGTGGTGCGGGTGCAGGGGAAGGGGAGGGGGGAAAGAGAGAGAGAGGAAGGGAAGGTGAAAATTTCGTTCGCTGGATGGATCAAGAGAGAAGAAAGGGAAAAGCCTAGCTAGCTAACGCGCGCGTGACGAGCGGTTTTGCCGTCCTGCACACGTCATGTTGTGTAGCCGATCCACACACACAAACACACATACACACACACGCACACATGCATGGACAGGTACACAAATACACACAAGTATGCGCATGCATATACGGGAAACTGAAGGTCCGTCGATTTTGCGTTCAGAGAGTATACAGGGTGAGGGAGTGGGTAAGAGAGAGGGAGAGGGAAACAGAGAGAGAGAGAGAGAGAGAGATATCGATCGGCATGAACACGTTTGCGTGTGTGTGCTTATACCTGTGTATGCCTACGTGTCTGGTGACGCCGCCGGCCAACAATCAAACGAATAATATGGTCTATCTCTGTCTTTATTTTCCTTATTTTCTAGGGCTACTCTGTACGTTGTATTGATGGTTCTGTGGTGTGTGTAAGAGCGAGTGTTTGTATATGCAGTGTTTAGTTCGAGCGAGCCTGCATTTGAAAGCGCGCGCGCTAGAGAGAGAGAGAGAGAGAGAGAGTAGAGAGAGTTCAAGGAGGATGCATTGTCGGAGATGAAAACGGTTATCGGGTTCTTGAAATTTGAACAGGTCGATTGTTGCTCGAACGCAGCAAACTGGCAGGAGGGAGGCCTGCGTCAAGCGCTGCGCTGCCGACGGTTAATTTGGTTTAGTTCTACGCCGTTGACTTGCGGGATGTAGAGAGTTCCTTTAATTGATACCTGAAAGTAGTCACTTTTATCCAATCGATTTGATTCTTGGTTCTTGCGATTTCTCCCCTCTCAAATTAGGAATTCTGCAAGTAAATGTTACGATAGTTTCCAGTTTACTTTCTTATAAGAGGATACCCATGTCTGCCTAGAATAAAACTGTTTGGACAACGTATGAAACTTGCACTATCATTTACAGTATGCAATAACATTTAATTATAAAAAATAGCCCCTATAATTGAAGGAAAATAGTTGTAGAAAACCGAGTTGATTGTTCGGTATAATTTACTCAATACATAAAGGAGTAGAAACAGGCAAATATGAAAAGATTTTTAATAAAATTTTTTCAATTTCCCTGTCAAGTAAGAGGATCAAATAATTTTAAATGAAGTGTTTTTCGATACTGTCCACAATAAAATAGTTTTTGTAGCCTTCTATTCTATTGTGTACTTTATTTATTCGGGTCTTTTATGCGCCATGAGCAATTTCATGGCAGTGTTGAAAGGTTCAGAGCAAACATGTTATAACTAATCTATAATATTCACGTTAATTGGGATACATAAAATGCTTGATGTACAATATATTTATTTAATCTAATATAATTCCAAAATTAACTTATTTTAATAATTAGATTTGCAATAAAAATAAGGACCTGATTAAAAATGCATTTACTATTTAAATGGAGTAGGCGGAATTAACAACGTTTGGGACGTGCAAAGAATACAAATAAATGGCAAGCCAATAATTACATTGTGTTGAAGTAAAAGCTTTTTCGAGTCTTTTGCGGTATCTGAATACAATTAAATTTTAACAAGCCACGTACTTCCTGTCTAAACAAATTTACTTTGCATGTATGGTTATACCCAGTGCGAAACAATTTATTTTTGCACTCTATTCGTAACCTTGAAAGATAAATATTTGATTAGAAAAAATTCTGTTACTACAGTAGAATAAAGCTATTAGTATTTCATTTAAACTAAATTTTCAGCGAGAATAATGAATGAATATTGACTTAATACCTAAAGTGAAATGTAAATTTATATTATTCTATCTCGGGATCTGTACGATAGACTTCTTCAATTGTATATAGCGCAATTCATTTTTATACAAATAAACTTATAGAAAATTAACATAAATTGCCGGACTTATACATTATTATACAATAATGTAGGAGATATCAGTATGAATGAATTAAAGCAATTCTAATTTTACTGCTCCATAGTTTTATACTCTTGATCTAATACATAGAAACATATATAATAGTTTTGATAAAATTTGAAAAAGTCATCTAGTTACAATACGAAGAACAAAAGAAGAAAATTCTTTAGCACTTTTAAATAAACTTCTTAAAAAGAGTATGTGACATAATGTATTTTTTATGTATCACAACCAGAGGACTGTACAAAAGTTAAACTGGTTAAAAAGTTAAGAATCTATGAGACAGGGAGCTCCAAAGTTCGATTCAGTGTTTTGAATTTATAGAGCATATTTTATAAAACTTTGAAATTGTGTGTAAAAATCCTTTTCGAACACAATATTTTAGATGACCTTCTTGAGTTCTAGATTTTATTTTTCACACATTCAAAATGCAAATTTCATGTTTATTGAATTTTCCTTTTAAAATTCAAATATAAAAGTACTTTCATTCATCCACTTCTCTAGCATGAAATTCCTTAAGAATTTAATATCTTTTGCAACGAATTTTGTCATCTTGATCCAATCCTAAAAACGAATACCCGAAAATTTCAATCAATATAGTCGCGCTGCTTTACGTACTTTTAATATTTTTTACAGAGCGTCAAATTAAAATTCTGCAATTATGTAGTTTGTAAGTAGGGAAAATCTCTCTGGAAGTTTAAGCGCAATTAACAGTTGCTCTATATACGTTTAAACGTGCACGACATATTAAATTTTGATCAAACCAAATTTAATTAGGCTAAACGAGCACCGCGAATGAAGGGATTTCGCGAACAAGTTTAGCAAATACTCCAATGATTTTTAATAATATTGAATGCTGCTTAACTTGATGCAAATCTTAATCAGCTTCTCAAATTAATAGAAAAAAAGGTTTTTTTCACATGATAAAATACAGAAAAAGTAATATGGCGACGGAACAAAAATGAAACATTTAATTAATAGTACATCGAATAGAAAATACGGGTTCATTATTTACTTTTAATTAGGGACAAAAAGAATTTCCTGCAAATAGCACTAATGAGAGAATAAAAGCACAAAAATAATTACATTTTTCCGATACCCTGAAAATCTTTTGGTCGCTCTAATAGAGTATTAAATTTCACAAATAATTTTCAGTATCTTTTTGTTCAATATTTAATTACAATGTACTAACAAGCCTCAAAAGGATAAGTATATACCTATGCAATGCTAAATAATTATAATAAGATTTTGTATAATATTCTAAAGGGTACAATAATTGGGTCATTTTAAACATACTGAGATTAGCACCTAAATAGTTTACACAAGAATGATTAATCAAAGGCATGATATATTTCTTGGCAAGCCTATATGTATATGGAATAATTAACTTTTATCTTATTATCAACAGAAAAATATATAGTCGACAAAAATTATGTTATAGCGAAATAAAAAGTAGGGCATCTGAGACGCCGTTTTTGTTTAAATGAAACAGACGGAATTAAAAGTTTGAAGTTGTAATTTTGACCAATGCAAATTCAGATAAGAGGATTAAATTATCTACAGCAGCTTACACGTGTAAAAGGTCCAGCTTACAAAGTGGTAGTATGTGATCTTTATATATTACTTTGTGTTACTCATTATTCTTTTGCTCAGATATGCAAAACGAAAACTTACGTGCACAACTCTTGCCGCACGCAGCTTCGGCTTACTATTTCATGATAAATAAGACTTTCTGCACTCGAGGAAGTGATTATTTTTCAAACACGAAAACTTTTGTCTTGTGTCGAAATCACGCACATTAAAATTGAAGGATTCGACAAACGTACCATTAAAGAAATTATTCTTATTCACGAACCCGTAACCTGAAGACGTTATTAATGATCCACTAAGGAGAAGCGTGCACATGTTCTCTTTGTCCATATACGTAACGACCAGCACGCAATGCACACATTAACGGAATAAATTTTGGCTATTTAGATATGCGATTCGACGCATTACGATAATGAATGGATTTTTTTTCCATGCTCTAACAGTCTGAGTCTTTTTCTCGTAATATTGACAGAATTTTAAAATTTTAAAAGTATCGGCTCTTCGTCACAAAAATCGATTCCAATGTTATTCGGACAAAAAAAACTGTTGCGTGAAACTATTTGAACTATTCGTTTTATTATAAGAATACTTATTTATTGATAACAATTACACAATCGATCTTTTAACGTAAAATTATAAAGGAAACACTGTATAATATAGAAGGAAAGGTAAGAAATAATAAAGAGAAACTATGGCACCATACAGAATTATTACAGAAAATAAGAATTCTGAATAGGTGTTCACGGCTGCTGTAATGAATGGCTGCCTAATATTGTGTAAATGATAAATAGCTATGTATACAAAGTATATATTTCGCGGAAGAAATTAATAAAAGCTTTTGTGATGCCTTAATTTATTCTGCCAAGAGTAAAGTGAAATGTAATAAATGAACAATCTTTTCACCTTTCAAAGTACAACTTAAAGAAGAACGTAATTCACAACTTTTCTTTATCATTAAATCTATTACGGGTAAATACGTGAAAACGATACGAATTTCTATTACAATGATTATACCTGCATACATGAATATAGACGAAAATATGATTACACGGCACTGTTTCTTGAGAGGGTCACGCTATTGTTAAAAAAAAGTCATTCCCCTATTATGTAGTTTTAAAGCTTAAACAAAATGAATGAGTTTTAAAAGGAATTTCCCAGGGGAATGGAACATTCGGAATCCGTGGAAAAGCGTTGTGTGCTAGTCTTCCGTTTCTCACGCGCATATTCATCGCGTAAATCTGCTCTTGCGCCTCTGCCCAAGCTACTTTTTAAATTCCAAGCAAACACCAGGAACGGATCCTATTATATCTGTACATGCATATAATAAAGTAGGAGAGTCTATAGATTTATTATTAAAGAACATGTTGCACTGCTAATTGGAGAAGCACAAAGGAGTTCTAAAAGGCTGAAGAAACAGTACAAAAGTTATAAAGGAAAATCCGAGTTATTACGCAGCTACGATAAAATAATTAAAATCTCCCTTTCTCTCCCTCTCTGGGCGCGCTTCGCTGCTGGTGCCGAGGCTGGTGCTGGTGGTGTTGCACGCGCGCCCAACGTCAGTCTGTCGTCGCTCGGGCGAAATTCGCCCGTATATATATGTAAGCTTTGCGAGGCGCGAACTGCGCGCTCAAGGGGGGAGGGGGGAGGAGGGTTCACTAAAGCCTCTAATTATGTACGGCCGTTGGAGCCGCGCACCGACTACGACGTCGACGACGAGGCCTTTTCTTGTGCTGCGGCGCTTTTTTTATTTTTTGTTGCGCGCCGCGTCTCCCCTCCCCTCCTCTTTCGCCTCACCCTTTCTCACTCTGTATCTCTCTCTTTCCCTCTCTCACCTATTGTTCGCCGGACGAGGAACAGGGATGAGACGACATCTACGGTGAAAATTTTCGTTCCAGCACACACTACTGTCGAGTTGGTTGGTTGGTTGGTTCGACGCGTGGACATTTGGAAAAAGTAAAATATCGACACTGTCCAACGCGAGTTAATGTTTTACGAGGCTTTATGGAAAATCGTTACTCTCTCTCTCTCTCTCTCTCTCTCTCTCTCTCTCTCTCTCTCTCTCTCTCTCTCTCTCTCTCTCTCTCTCTCTCTCTCTC